>CAUYQU010087458.1:0-25462 GCA_963574635.1 Cheracebus regulus | reverse complement strand
TCAACTCAATGAAATAAAATGAGAAGGCAAGATTAGAGAAAAAAAGTGAAAAGAAATGAACAAAGCCTCCAAGAAATATGGGAGTATGTGAAAAGACCTAATCTACGTTTAATAGATGTACCTGAAAGACCTCTTTCAACTCATCGTACAGCGCTACTTTGGATTGGGTTCCAAAAGAACTGAGAAGTAAGAGAATCTGTTTTCTCTGTTCTTCACTATTAAACCCCCAACCACCAAGACTACTACTTTATCACACCCCACCTTTCAGTGCTCCTCTCTGACATGGAGCCTAACATACTCAGGTGACCCTGTTCCTTCTTGCCCTAGGAGAAACCAGTCTAATTTCACAAATTCTCACTGATAGTGCCAGATGACTCTAACATGGAATGTACTATTCTCAACTGAGTAAAAAGAAGTCCCAGATCTATCACAACTTAAATTTGGGGGAGCAATTATTTGACTTCTCTGACCTTAATTTCCTTGTCCAAAAAATAATAATGGTAAAAATAAATACCATACCTAGTTGTAAAGAGAATCAACTGATAATGTCTATAAAGTGAACTGCAACGCACAGACAAGTGAATGATTAGACACTACTATTAGATTCTATAAGGCACAGAAGTTAATGCTTCTTATGATTCCTGGTAATTTTTAAATGTCTTCTAAGCTAGAGAGCCATTCACATTCACAGTGACATTAGCTGACTAGTCTACTAGTGACTAGAGACTCTTCAGTAACTAGTTGACTCTTCCCTTGCCTCTCACCACCATCATTCTCTCTGTTCTAGAGTATTTACAACCCACAGGGAGTCTATCTAAAGGAGACAGCTAATAGCTAAAGGTGCAATTCTATGATCCAAAGTAGCAATACTAATTCAAGTATGCATAAAATGGCCCTATTCTCACAGATTGCTTTTTTTTGGTACAGAATTCTGCTTTTAATGTCTCCAGATGAACTGATAATTTTATTTTATTTTTGATTTTTTTTAGAGAGCTTACATTTTAATAGAGGAAGTAGACCGTGAGCGTGTAAATATGTGACTAAGCAAAATAATTTCATAATATTTTAAGTGCTAAGAAAGAAATAAGCAGGTAATGGGTTGAAAAGTAATTTGAAATTACTTTGGATTGTGTGGTTAGGGCATACTTCTTTGACAAGTTGTGACTCTGCTGCTAACCATGGGATACTTTAGGCTCATCTGGCCTTTTTCAGTTTCTATCAAATCTTAGTTTGCCTCTTAGTCTCTGCCTCCTATCCTAGATCTTATTATTCCTTTGAATTTAGAGTTGCTTTTTGTTCATGTTGGATTAACTATGTAGGATGGTTTTTTCAATTAGAAACCATCCCAAATTCCTGGCTCTAGGCATTTGGCCAAATTTCCTCCTAGGAAAATTTTTGATTGGGGAAATTCATCCATAAACTGACATTTTAGACTTTAGAGAAATCTTAAAAGGTTTATTTTCATGTACCTTTTCTCACAAACATTTTCAAATTAATTGTATTGTGATTCCTACTATATCATTTCTGCCATGAACAGTTCCAAGTTCAAATAATTAAATATTATTTTGTCTTCTTTCATTGTAATTTCTTTAAAATATAAATACAAGCATAATTTTTCAGAAATTGCTTTTAAAAGTAAAAATAAAAAACATCTATTTCTACTCGTTTTCTATGCCTTTCTTTTTCATGAGCTTCAGATAATCTGTACACTTCCATAAATTATATAAAACAGTTATGGGTGCCTGCATCTTCCTGGGGAAAGGGCTCTTGCTCTTCAGTCATGAACCATGACTCACCAAAGGTGAACAATAACTATAAGGCCCCTTGCTGAGATAATCACAATGAATGTCTGTGAACTTAAGACTTACTTTTGAGTTTTCTTTGCTCTACTCCAAGGCTGCAGGTTTTCCCTTCTCCAGTAATTGTATATTTGTTCACTGTCTTGGAAACAGCAAAAATCCAATGACTGGCACATCACTCGTCTAGATGAAAGATAAATGCAGATGGATGAATCCTTAACATTCCCCTTTGATCTCCCAGACTACGGAGGTAAATCTCTGGAGTTTCCTTTGCAGGTCAGTTCAGAAGTTTCCTTTGAACAGCTTTATCTTTTCATTTTTATTGGATGAGAAATCACTCTACATTCTGTTCAGCAAGAAACACATTATTCTGTTGTAGATGCATAGAAAGAGAACCATTTTCAAAATGAGTATCACAGAGGACAAATATAATTATTGAAAGAAGTTTCACTCAATGAGGTAAACAGAAAAAAAATATTGTAGAGAGATTTGTAGGGAACAAGGACCTTTGGTCACACAGTACTCTATTTGAGAGACAGCAAACTCCTGTCTATAATTATTGGCATTCATTTTTTTGGTTTGCATCATATGTTATATTAAGAAAATCACAAAATGGCTGAGCATTTTGTATGCCTTTGAATACACAGAGGAAATATACATTTATCTCTCTGGCCAAATAAGTTATTTTCTGAGTGTAAACTAGTCCCTCTTAGAGTACCATTAACTCTTTTAGCATGGAAGAACTAAATAGATATAAAAATAGTACACCTGAATAGCATACTACATAAGCAGTTTGTCAGTCCAATAAGATCAAAATCACTGTTCTATAAATAAAATAGTGACTGATGCAATGTTGAGCACATTATTTACTGCCCATGTTCTGTTAGCTGCTCTTGATGGCCTCCTTTATGCCATCATGAGCAACCAACACTCTGTCAAATGCAATGAACATGCATCAAACCTCTTCTTCTTCTTCTTCAAAACAAACCCCTCTGAAGTGAACCTCTAACTTGAGGGTTCCATAGCCTGGGCTCGAGTTTCTCCTGACCACTCAGCAATGCAAGAATTTTGTGCAGGGAACTATACACAACTCCACAGGGCTCCAGGAGGTAGAAAAAAAAATGATGAAAAATGGGAGAAATGAAGGCTGGTAAGGGAAAGAGAGGAAGAACACTTTTCAGTTAATGGGAGAGAAGGTGTGTCTATCAGCAGAGATCACTTTGAACACAGGCAGATCAAGCAGTGACCTTTAGGCTGTGATTTGAGAGGTCCAAAAAAGCTTTTCCTATTCATCCCCATCCCCTTACCAAATTCAGATCCATAGTCCATTATTGGAAAGTCAAGAAGTCAGCTGTAAATTTGGAATTCTAAACTTTAGGGACTTCAGAAAGTTAACAGGGTGCATATACTTTATATTATTATGTAACATCCCATAATACGATATGGGGTAGCACCCCATTATCATATACATTAATATTTCTCCTACAAAATGTATCAATATTTCCATTAAACATGACAATGAAGACTATAAAAAGCCTCATGTCAATTCATGATAGGTTTGTACCTAATTAGGTTAGGTCAGCCTTTGTCACTCAACTATTTTCCCAGAATATTGCTATGTTACTTCATCTCAGCCTATCTTTCCCACCTCTTGCACATATGCCTTTCCATAAAAATTGCCAGTTGCCTAAGTGGTCCCAAGTTCTCCAGATTTAATTTTATGCTTAAATAAGAGTCCAGTTCCCATCCAATGTAGCATGGTAAGGCCCCTCTTCTCCCACCCTTGCTGTGTCTCTACATCTTCCTTGACTCATCCTTTCTGCTGGATTCCCCTCCTCACTCACCTCTAGATTCTGGTGGCTGTTTCATTTTCTCTGCCTCATTTGGCCCAACTACAGAACACAATCTCTTTTCCTGAGATTGTCTAATGCAACCAAAGCAGTGGGGATAGAGAGAAGGAAACAGACACAGGAGGTGTTAAGGGGCCATCAAATGAATAAGAGTTGGCTTTCCTAGGCTGCAAGAAGCGAGGGATAGACATTATCTCCTGGGATTGGGAGAGTGGTTAAGGAATAGCAGTAGTTGCTGCCAATACAGATGCAAAGTAGTTCCACCGAAGATATCTTACATTAAATAACAGAATTTTACTGAAGATATAGAGAAAATGGGGAGGAGGTTACATCTTGACACGACACAGAAAATGAATGAAAATTTTTAACTGAAGAATTCACCTCCACTCCTACCACTCAGAACTTTCACTATGTTTCTTCAAAGGACTCCAGGTTCTGGCCATGATGCTAGGCTCCTTTCCACACACCTATGCCATCCAGTACTATAACCGCTATACATGTGACCACTGAGTGCTTGAAATTTAGCTAGTCCAAATCAGGATGTGCTGTCAATGTAAAATATATTACTAAAAGTAATTTTACCTCTTTATAGTTTAACTAGAAAACTTAAAATTAAATATGACTCACATTATGTTTTTATTGGACAGTGCTGATCTAAGTTTTTCTCTAATCTTCTCCTTCTCAAGAGTCTCTCTCTTCCTCTCTCTGCCTTCTTTCAGAAATTCAAAAGTTCTCCCATTTGGTACACTAAGCAAGTAATACAGCTCCCTCCTGATCTCGGTCTATCTTATCTGGGCCAAGCCCAGGAGGATGGGGAAGGAAGGCTTAGGAGGGAGTGTAGGGGTCAGTTTCTTTCCCATTTCATTCCCAGGGTAGCCATTAGGGTCCTCTCTTAAACAGTCTCTCCTCTCCCAAAAATGAATTCTGCTGCTGATTTTAAAATATAAAAATATTTTTCTACTACATACATATATAGAAAATCATACTTATCAGTCATGAACTTTGCAGACTCCCTGTAAAATATAAGCAACCTGAAATTCTTGACTTATGACTTTCTGTTGAACTGACACTCAAAATCTTGAATGGTGCCTGGTTCTTTGTTGGAGTCTCAGAGATCCCAGGAACAAGACTGGGAAGGAAAGCAAAAGGAGGCTGACACCATTTAGGGAGATTTTAATCAAGATACAGCAAGGGCTAATGAAACAAATCTGCCTGTTGTTAGAGAACACCTCTTTATTTACTCATTGTCTGTGTATTGAGCTCTTCCAGGGTTGAGCAGTATGGTGCTGAACAGTAAGTGCTCAGAATACTCAAGTTCTCTGGATGCAGCATCCATAGAGTATGTTTGTTGCTCATGATGGCCAAGAAATAAAAATGCCTGCTTTTCTATATTTCCATACCTGAAAATTGTCACCTTCTGGTGATATATCTTGATGATTGAAAAATGAGTCATTAATAGTCACCTTTCAATTAGAAGAGAAAAATAAAGATAAGACACTGCCGATATTAAAGTTACACAAATGAGGCTAAAAGAGAAGAAAAATAGAAAGATAATACCACGGCTTACTTTTATCTCTAGAGCTAATAAAAAATATCTTGCCTTTTTCCCTTGAAATCACCTCCCTACTTTATGTAACTGAAGAATTCGGGAAATGTGACAGAGTATAATTACCAGCTCTTTCTTTTAAAAATAAAGACACAAGAATAAGAAGATCACCATGCCTCAATAAACACCTGCAAGAGCTATAGAAATATCATTAGTTCTTTATAAGACTTGTGAAGCAAACTATTTTTAACAATATCAGGATTTAATTTAATCTTTGTACACTATTTTTCTGAAGGTAAATTTAGTAAATTAGGTGAACATAAAGAAGTTATTCTATGTATGCTTATTTCATACATGTGGGAAAAATGACTTATTTACTAAAATTACTGATGTCCATTATATTTACAAAGATACCAGTTCTTCTCTCTTAGTCAGAATTTCACATCATTTAATACTTAAAATGATCAAGTTGATATTACACAAATAGTAATGATACTAACTGACACTACATATTTTCTATGAGCTAGGTGCCATTCTAAGTATTTTACATATGCTGACATTCGATTCTTACCATAATAGTAAGAGGTAGGTATACTTCTTAGCCACATTTTATACATGAGGAGACTAAGGCATAGAGAGATGAAGTAACTTCCCCAAGATCATCAGGTAGTTAATGGCAGACCCATGGGGATCCTAACCCAGTATATTATTACTAAAAGTAATTTTACCTGTTTATAGTTTGTTTTAACATTGTACCCTCACTTTTTAACATTGTGCTCTACCTCTTAATGAAGAAATTAATAACATTTTATGTGTTCCTTTGTTTACTTAATGATGGTAACACTGTCTGAAATCTTACATCTTCTGATAAAGCTGAACACAAATAGTTAACAAAGCAGACATCGAAAGAAATCTGTTTTAAAACTAAACTCCAGGTACAGTCACTCAGGACCCAAAGAAACCAGTAATTTACCTTTGAACATCATATCCAGTTGTATTGACCCTAAAGTTGAAATAAAGACAACTGTTGGTAAAATGAAAAACTACTCAAACAATGTGATAAACATGCTCCCAGAAGACATCTGTGGTATGAAGGAGATCAGTGCTAGAATCCATATGACAAATGAGGTAGACTCAAAATATCATCACTAGAGAGAACAAGGTAAAGAAAAGAGGCAAGGCAGGTGGAACCTGAGTGAATGTGACTTGATTATTTGTTGAATGTAACAAGAGAAGAATACAGTAGTTGGGATTCTTGCCCAGGGCTTAAATAACATGGTAAGAGAATGATGATGTCTGGCATCCATTCATAGGAAACTGTAAAGGAAAGGAAAGTCTGAGGATATAGGTCATGAAATCAGTTTAGGGAATGTTCAGTGTAGGATGTTAGTAGAACATTCAGATGGAAATATTTTAGAAGTGGTGGGAAGAGATTGAGCAGTTACATGTATATTATAGTTTAAACTATAGGCATACTACTCCTAGGCATAATGTTTTTAAAGGCAGCCTTCCTAAAGTGATTTTGTTGGATTTAAATTCCTCTTATATTCATTAAGCATCTACTATCCTTATGGCACTCTGATAAGCACAGTGGGACTTCAAAAAGGCTTTAAGTATATTTTAATTTTATACTTCCTCAAAGAGCTTGCATTTGAATAAAGTACGAGTAACTTGAAATCAAAGCAGAATATGACAAAAACCATAAAACAAACAACAACAAAAACAAAAAAAACCCTAGTGGATCAAAGAAAAGACAATGCATATTAGCTGGAGAAATCAGGCAATATTTAAGGAGGGAAGTGGCATTTGGCCAACACAAGATACAAAAAAGATGCAAAAGATGAAGTTGTATCATGGAATTTCAACACCGAAAATTCTTTGGAGGAATCATTGTGTGAGTTAAGGATCAGTTATAAAGGACAAACTTTATATTGACTTATTTAAACAAAAAGGGATTGCTACAGTTTCCCGGCAGTAAAAAGGAGAGCTACCTTAGTAATTAGGAGAGTAATTAGGAGAGCTAACTTAGTAAACTCTGTGCAGAGGGTCCAGGAATAACTCCCACGATCCTACTGCGGAAATGCACTTCCAAGGCAGCTGCTTCACCTGGCATGATCAAGGAGCTGCCATTTCCAAGGTCAGCCTAGGTTGCCATCCTCCCCACCAGCAATCTGCACCAGCAAAATGGATATTTCTTATTCTTTCTCTCTTCACAGCATAATTCAAATCCTATGTGAATTCAACTGATTGGCCATATCTAGGACCCTTGCTATAAAGGAGTGTAGGAGACTGAGATTTAGCTTCCCAGTCTCTGCAGTACAAAAGGACACACTAAAAGGTAGTTGGAAGAGACCATGAGTAAGAGAGTCTAAATATTTACTACACCGGACATGTTCAGATACTTTTGCTTAGGATAGGAACCAACCATCCATCCACCAATTCACTTAATCATTCAATCAAAAAAAACATTTTAGTTGTTAAAGATGTATCAGTAAGCAATATTAATTTTACAGTTCTGACTTTCACTTATATTCTCTGAGAACACATTGATTCACTATTCAGCTACAGTCCCTTATCATACTCTTTCCGTTTTTTAAATAAAACAATAGACTTTATATTTCTTGACATTGGCCTTTTTTGCTTCAAAATGCTAATGTAGCTATTGGTTTTCAGTGTTGGAATCATTTGACTACTAAAGTAATTGATGTTCTCATCTTGCAACTGGCAGTAAAAACTCTCATAACCAGTCTTTCAAATGCAAGGGATAAAAAATATCCCTCACTCTTCCCATTCCTATTCATCTTGAGAACACATGTTCTCATCATCATTTACTAGTGATAATAATAAGACAGAGGAAGAAGAGTGATAACACTGATATTATGTTGCACTTACCATGTGCCAAGAACTGTATAAAA
The DNA here is from genome assembly GCA_963574635.1 of Cheracebus regulus. Classification (NCBI taxonomy): domain Eukaryota; kingdom Metazoa; phylum Chordata; class Mammalia; order Primates; family Pitheciidae; genus Cheracebus; species Cheracebus regulus. The sequence goes on along the minus strand of CAUYQU010087458.1, from coordinate 17,352 downwards.
TCCATTATTCCATTTAATTCTTACAACAGCTTCATTAGAGATATTATGATCACTATTTTTTAGATGAGGAAACTAAGAATATGAAAGAATAAGAAAATAATCTTATCAAACAATTGGCACTTTTTACCAAATATAATGAAACTTCTAAGCTTTTCTTTCTAACAGAAAGAAAGGAGCCTTTGCCCTAAGGCAAGATTCAGTAGAATCCCCTATACCCTGTTAGGAACTCATTCACTCTGACTCACAAGCTACTCCACATCTGTATAATTGCATGTGTGACTGCCTAATAAAATGACATCTAACTTAATTATATCATCTCTGAGAAGGAAACTCTAGCCCCAGATTTATTTACAGACCATAATACTACTCTGTACTAACATCAGAATATACGGAAATCTTAATTTTTCTGTTAAATCCATTATTTTAGCTCCTCTATCTAAAAGGTTGGGAGTCACCAAAGTGATGCTTCTTCCTGAAGAACGGAAACACAGGTTAGAGCTCCATTTTTATCAACGTGAACCAGGTCTCATTTGAGGCCCTGAATTTTAATGGGGAAGTCTCCAGTCATCACAGCAGCACCCTGAAAGATCAGTTATGTTCCCCAAGACTGGTTTCCAGTAATTACCCTGGCATGAGAACATGACACTAATAAACTTAGAAATATGAGGCAAGAGTGCCTTACATAGAGTTTCAGCTTGCTCTTAATTTGTGATGGGGCTTTAAATAAGCCATTTAACTTCTTCCCATTTGCTTCCTCATCTGTAAAATCAGGATTAAAAATAAATTCTTAGAATTTGGTCAGCATTAATTATTGTTTTGAAAGCATGTTCAGGTCTGGGCACCAAGCAGAAAAATGATAAAACATCCAAATTAGTGTCCTGATTTGTCTTGGGTCAAATATCTAATTTGGCAAGAGGTTTGGTCAATTCCATTTCTCAGCAAGTTCATCAAAGTACTGTCTAGGCAGGTTAAAGTGATCCTTTTGAAACACCATACCAATGTCTTTTATTGTAAACAGAAAATAAGTGTTCACAATGGATTGTGCCAGTAGTTTAGACATCTAGATAATAACTGAATATTCACTAAAATAGCAGTTCAGTACATGTTTTTTTTTTCCTTTGCTACCTAGATACTATTATATAACATGAAATTATAGTAACCACTGGCGTTTTAGTACAAATACCACATAGAGCTTTTGGATAGCTACAACTGACTTAACAGAATAAAATTTGAGAGATTAAATATTTCCTGTTGATTGTATTTTAAACAAGTCTGCATTGTCATTGGAAAGGAAAATAGCCTTTCTACATTAGAAAAATCTCATTTCTGAAACTGAAAAGAAAATATTCACTTTTTTTCTGTAACTGACAGCATGAATCCACCTAACAAATATTTATTTAACACTATCACGTGCAAGTAATATTCTAGTTACCGGGAGTACCACAGCAAACAAAATAGATCAAAACTTCTACCCTTGTGGAGTTCACATTCTAGTGGAATGGGAAGAGAGATTGAACTCCAAGAAATAAATATAAATAAATAAAGTACATAATATATCAGATGCTGACAAATATCATTTTTTTTAAATTGGCGAAAAATAGAGAATGAAGAGATAGCTGGAAGGGTAGGAATAGGATGAAGATAGCAATTTTAGACAAGGTGGTCAGAAAAGCCTTCCCTGGTAGGAGACACTTGAAAAAGACCTATACTGCTGTTTGTAGCTACCTAGAGAAAATATGTTCCAGGTAGAAGGAAGAGCGAGTCCAAAAGCCTGAGGCATTCCCAGAAGGTTTGAAAACCAGCAAAGAAGCAAGGGTGGTAAGAACAGAGAGAACTAGGAACAGAGTAGTACAAGAGGTGAAAATATATCATGAGGTACACTTCATGAAGTCAAAAAGGTATCATATTACTACATGGAGAGTAAATTCTATGAGGACCCAGGGATGGCAGGGAGATCAGGCAAGAGGCTATTTTACTAATTGACGTGAAAGGTGATGCTGGCTATGACCAGAATGGCGGTAGCAAAGGTGGTTGGACTCTCAATACAGTTTCAATCAGTAAAATGAGGACTGAGAATTGAAGCATTGAATTTAGCTGTGGGTAGATCACTAGAGAACTTGAGAATAGTTTTGATGAAATCGTAAGAGTGAAAGCCTGATTCTGGTGGGACCAAGAGAGAATAAGGGAGAGAAATTGAAGATAGTGAGTAGAGACATTTCCACAAAAAAAGCAAGTCCAGGAACTGTGAGAATCCAAAGGATATGGTATTCATCAGGGTTTTCCAGAGAAACAAAGCCAATATGAAAAAGATAGACATTAATAGACAGACATGAAGCGGTTTATTATAAGGAATTGGTTCACATAATTATGAAGGTTGGCAAGCCCAAAATCTGCAGAGCCAATGTCCCAGTTCAAAGGACATCAGGCAAGAGAATTCTCTCTCACTCAGGTGAGAGTTGACCTTATTGTTCTATTCAGACCTTCAACTGATTGGATGAGATTCACCCTCCTTGCAGAAAGCAATCTGCTTTACCTAATTCTACCGGTTTAAATATCAATCTCATCTAAAAACATCCTCACAAAAACACCAAGAATATTTGACCAGTTATATGGACATGCCATGGCCCAGTCAAGTTGACAAATAAAATTAACCATTGCAGATATTGAAATAGAAGATATTAAAATCACCAAGACTTCTTATTATCGCTAAAGAATATGACTGTCATTCAGAAATGAAAGTCTTCAATAGAACAGGCATGATGGTTCATACCTGTAATCCCAGCACTTTGGGAGGCCAAGGCAGGCAGATCATCACCTGGGCAGGAGTTCAACACCAGCCTGGCCAACATGGTGAAACCCCATCTCTACTAAAAATACAAAAATTAGCTGGGCATGGTGGCAGGCACTGTAATCCCAGTTACTCGGGAGGCTGAGGCAGGAGAATTGCTTGAACCTGGGAGGCGCACGTTGCAGTGAGCCGAGATCATGCCACTGTACTCCAGCCTGGGTGATAGAGCAAGACTCTGTCTCAGAAAAACAAAGGGAAGGAGAAGGGGAAGGGGAGGGAAAGGGGGGGAAGGGAAATGAAAGAAAGGGAATGGAAAGGAAGGGAACGGAAAATAGAGAGAAAGGCAAGGAGAGAGAAAGAGAGAAAAGAAAAGAAAAGAAGTCTTTGAGAAACAAAAAATGACCCAGAGATTTATAATGGACTACAACAAGAAAAGGTAATAAGTAGCATAACCTAGTGATATGAGATCAAAGCAGGGACAGATGGGAAGAAAACTGTATTGAAAGAGGCAAGGAAGACTGTGAGCGATAACTACCCCATCTGTGGTCCAAGTGATAATAGAAATGTGAGAGAAAAAATAAAACAGACTTGAAGGTGATGTAGAAGTGTTGCCTTCATGGGAGAGCAATGTTTTGGCTAGAGAAAGGTCAACTGAACATTCAGAGATTAGAAGATGCACAAGATTTTGGTGAAGACCACCTGTAAATTCCAGAGGCACAGGAATAAGGCTTCAGGATTTGGAAAGCTGTTGGAGATGCAGCAGGAAAATCTGATGTGCCGAGACTGAGAGGATGGAAACCAGCAGGTGGGAATTGCCTATGGGTCCTGGGCTTCTTCTGATTACAACAAAAACATGACAAATAGCGTAATGAACATAAATTGATATTAAGGAACCTAGCAGTGAAGACAATGTAAGCTTTGGTGGGAAAGGGGGAGGAATGTTTTCAAGAAACAGAATGCAGGTCCTTACTTCACTGCTGCTAATGATGATATGAAGACCCAGGGAATACGAATCTTATGTGGCATAGGAGTTTCATGAGTAGTAGACTACAAATTCAATTAAACAATATTTAGTAGAAGACACTTTTTGTGCAAAAACATAAAGCTGTGAGTAGAGGATACCAAAATCACATATCATTCCTTTTGAGAGGTAGTCATATTCCAAAGTTTAGAATAAAATCGCATACTTAAAAACCATAATTCATGGCTGAATCTGACAAGTGTCATGAAATACGTGGGTGCTACAGAAGCCTATAGGAAAAGGAAAGCTCATCAGATGGGAGGATGATAGCAGGTCCCTAAAGAAGGTGACATTTAAGATGGACATCAAAGGATGGATAGAATTTTGCTAAATGGAGATAGAATGCTTAACCAGACTTCATTTGGAAAATGATACAAAATCATTAAATATTTTAGAACAGGAAGATTAAGCTAGTGTGGTGCATAAAATAGGGTGAGAGGAAAATAATCCAAAGGTTGAAAGACTTCTCAGCAGTCTAGCAATAGTCTAAATAATAGGATGGTAGCATAAAGGATGGAAAGGAAATTAAGAATGAAAACCCGATTGTATCATTCAGTCACTGCTGGAATAATGCTATTTAACAAACACTGCTTGAAATTCAGTGGCTCTAAAAAATTTTTTCTTTTAGCTTTTAATTTTGTTTGTTTGGGTTTTTTGTTTCTGTTTTGGTTTTTTTGAGACAGACTCTCACTGTGTTGCCCAGGCCGGAGTGCAATAGCGCAATCTCAGCTCACAGAAACCTCTACCTCCCACCTTAGCCTCCCGAGTAGCTGGACTACAGGCACACACCACCAGACCCAGCTAATTTTTTGTAGAGATAGGAATTTGCCATGTTCTTAACCTGGTCTCAAACTCCTGAGCTCAAGGGATCCACCCACCTCTGCCTCCCAAAGTGCTGGCATTACAGGAGTGAGCCACCACACCCAATCTCTTTATTTCTTGATCACCCATTTGTACATTGTCTAGGGATTAGCTGAGCTAGTTTGGGCTTGAATGAGTTTAGCTCTAAGCTGTAGGTTGGCTCCTGGGCTGTTCCATGTTTCTCTTATCTTCCTTGGGCCAGTGGATAGGAAAAAATACCAGAATACTAAACATTTTGTTCTTCGTAATAAAAAAAAAAGGAAAAAAAAAAAAACAGTTGAAAAGTTAATTGAATGATTAGAGTATAGACAGATCAAGTACAGGTAATCAGAGTTTCTGGGCAGTGCCATTAATTTTCAAGTAAATTTCATATATAAGCGTCTCTAATATGTATCTCAAAAAATTTAAAAGTTCAGGAGAGATATAATAACTGTTCATTGATTTAGAAAACACTTTCAATCCCATATTCAATAATCATTGACTAAACAAACACTGTCTAAATAAATGCTAGCACAGGCACTTAATATAACAAAATAATAAGGTAATGAGTTTCTTTTTATCAAGGAAATTTTAAATACAGAAGCAAAATCCTAGTGATAAACACTCAGATTGTTTTCCTTAAAGATACAAGAGGAAGTAACTAGAACCTAATCTAGGCACTTAAAAATAATTAAATTTACTTACTTCATTTGTATTTTAAACTTATAAATTAAAATAAATTAATTGAATTAAAGAGTTAAGTAAAATGCACTTTTTAAATAACTATAACAGGAGAGATGTGTAAAGAAGGGAAAGCTAACTATTCATCTTGCCCTTCCCGACTCATGTCCCTGTTGAAAATGAGGGAAGACATTCATAAATTCTAGCATTATCTTCAAAACCACCTTCATAATGTTCAACCTGCTTGACATGCAGGTGAGAGGAACAGAGCAGGGAACCTTCATTCATTTGGAATACCTTATCTGGTCTTGAAAAGTGTTGTGGCCCAGTGATCAGCGGACAATCTTTACATTTTAGAGCACAGACAATGAATATTTAATTCATAAGTGGTCAAATCTTGATCATCTGGGTAGATTCTCAATGAATCCAAGGCAAATTTTGTAAAATATATAATCATAATTAATAGCTTGACACCCTTATTGAGACTCCATCAAGAGATGAAAGAGAAGGCAATGTAAAGTCACTGTCTAAAAGCTGGGGAAGGGTATGAAGTAGCAGAGATGAGTCTTGGCTGCATGGATTTTCATTTCTCATTCTGTTTTCCTCCCAGCAGATAAAACATGTTCAGAGAAAAGAAAGGAGAAAAATAGTTCAGTACACTAGGCAAATAGACATGAAGCCTACATGTGCATTCCACATATATTTTTACATTTTTCTCATATATGTGAGACTTCAGTAAGAGCAGCCTACAAGACTACATCTGATAAATTCAAAATAGAAATTGGAAAATAAAAAAATACAAATAAAGTTTAAATGATGGCATACAAAAGAATATAATAATCAGACCATAAAGGTTTAGCACAACTTATATAGGTGTGGCGCCACATAAAGATATAGACAGTGAGAAGGGATGTAGGTCAGTACTTCTCAAAACCATAGTGTACATTAGACTTATCTGGAAAGCATGCCAAAAGAGAGATTTCTGGGCCCAACCTCCAGAGTTTCTGATTCAATAAGTCTGTTGGGGGGCAGAAAATGTGCATTTCAAATAAGTTCCCTGATGATACTAACTGGAGTAGTTAATGATGAAGGACATGAAACATTTATTGATATTGTATGTTTTTCCAAACTCTATTTTTGCTACTTAAGCAGTACAAAATGTTACAAGTGCTTTGGAATCAGACAAAAATGGTTTTGAGTTGCTGCTCTATATTATCTTCTGTGAAACTTTGGTAAAGTTACTAAATTCTCTAGCCAATAGTACTCATATCTGCCAAAAAAAAAATAATAAGACCTATCTTGAATAATTGTTATGAGAATTAAATAAATTGATGTATCTAAATCAATGAGTTTCGTACATAAGCTAAATTAATAATAATAAATCTAAATAAATGCCAGTTATTATTATCATTATTATTACAAGAGAAAATAGTCTGTATGGTACCTAAAGTAAGTACTCAGTAAATGTCAGTTGCCCTCCTCTGATTCATCCCACATTAAACTAAAGAAAACATGCAGGTGATTTTCATAGGACGTAATCCACCAAAAATGAAACAGTAGGTCAATATCATCTTTCAAAAAAGTATTTATTACTGGTTGTATGCAAAGTCCTTTTTTGAGTACTAGAATACAAAAATAAAGTTCCTACCCTCAGAGTCTCTGACCCTCCTTTTCCTAACAATATTCTATTCTCCCTTTTGGGAAAGCCCCCAGCATCTATACTCGGTTGGAGCTATTGTTCTCTATGCACTATGGAAGCAGAGATCTCCTCCACCAACTGGACCAGACAAGGGATGGACACGTGACTTAATCTGGACCAGCTGGATTTTCTATGGGTAGGACTTTGAATTAGAGGAGGGTGCAAGGACATGGGATAGTTGTAGGTCAAGGTCATGGCAGGGGTAAGTAATGGTAGTGACCAAGTCCTTACCGAGCTCTTCCTTCTTTCTTTGAGACTCTTGCTGTGCCTCCTGCTTCTTAAGCTTCCAGAGCTTCCTTGGTTCCAAGTACCTCAACCCTGATCTTCTAGTCTTCTGTGGATCATGTGAGTCCTTCCCATAAACTCTGACTCCCCAGACCCTCTTGGAGGAATGAATAGGTAAGGGCAGATTAAGTTAGCCAGTGTTTGCTTCCACTGCTTTGAACCAAAAACTACATGATGCAGATAGAATATAAGCTGGATTTTAAAAGAAAGGTAGAGTTCAAGAAAGCAGAGAAGAAAGATCATAGCATGATAGATAGGAAATATGGCAGATATGTGGGAATGGGTTAGAGAAAAATTGTTAGATTCATGTGAGGAAAACAACAAGTTCATATAAAAGAATTCATGGAAGAACCACTCTCTGGAAAATCAGCCTAGAAAATCCTTTGCGTCTCTCTTTGGTGTTCCTAAGTTCAATAAGCACACCTTTATTCCTAAGGCAAAAATAACAGCACATACTGTAGAACTCAGCTTCGCCACTCCCTTCTCAACCCCACATTCTCTCTAGTAATTTATCAACCAAAATTTGCTCACCCTAGTCCCCTGACTTCCATTTCCTTTGATAACTTGTATAACATCTTTCCTCATCTGTTCTCACACTGACCTGCTCTTTCTGGTTTAGAGCCTCTTATATTCTTCAGCACATTCTTTCACTGGCTCCATTCCAACTTCCAAGTCTTCAAGTTGTCATTGAAAGCAAAGTTCTGACCTTTAGCTCATGCAATCTAACCAATATTTCAGATTAAATTGGCCTCAGCATCTATATCCAAGATGAATGCTGATGTGTTTTCTCTGCATCTTTGCTGGAACAATTTGTCTGTCTAATTTAGGGGAAATATATCATCATAACAGTTGCATTCCCAACTGGCTTGAATCCAGCCTCTTCCAAACACAGAGCATGATGGAATGACTTGTTCAATAAAAATTGTTTTGGGGAAAAAATTGGCAGTAATTTTGTAATGATCGGAATGAGGAAAAAACTGAATACAAAGAAACCAGTTAAGAAGAACAAGTATGACGTAGACTTGGATGAGGGTGGTAATAGGAGATTCGGGAAGAAAAGAGATAGAAAATTACAGAGGAAGAATAGACAAGACTTGGGAGGAAAGGAATAGAGATAAATCAGAAATAAGTTCATGGTTTTCAGCCATGACCAAAATAGAGAAATTGAAAGGATATGCTGCTGGTTGTGAGAATTTGTTATATATGGGGTCATGGAAGTTAAGTGAACAAAGAAGAGTTTGAAAGCAATGAGGGCAGTTAATGAAGCAAATGCTATGAAGAGGTCAAAAAAAATGAGTCAGTTAAAAAAGCTTTTAGATTTGTTTTCTAAAACGTCACTGGTGATGATGAAGAAAATTTCAGGAAAGTGATGGGGTAAATTCAGACCACAGGGAAATTAAAAATTAGTAGGCAGCAAGGAAATAGAAGTAACTAAGTATTTTCAGAAAGTTCAGAAGTGAAGAAAATGTAAAATTAAAAAAAATGAGACGTGATTCAGTGTCAAGAGGAGGGCCATACCACCCTCATTACAAAGCAACAAGTAAACTGTAAAATGGTGTTTCTTCCTAGTAGTATTAGTTGATATTTTTGACATTAAAAGCCAACATATTGTAAAAGAGCCTGGCTAATACCAGTTGGCTCGTCAAGTTATGACATAATAGTTGATTATATAGATGCTGTCTCATAAATATAGAAAAATATGACTAAAACACAGAAAGATCAAGGTATTGACAAGTCATATTCATACCTTTCTACTTTCTAAAAGAACTTGGTTTTGTTCAATATGGAAGCAAGATACAGAGAAAAGGGTTTTTAATTCAAAGCTTACACCCTCTCTTCCAAGATCATATTTAAAACTAATTGCTTTATAATATCCAGAGTGCAAGCAGGGACTCAACTTGCAGAGGAACTGCATAGATTTCTGCATTTGGAAAGTTGGTCTTTCCAAGTCATAGAAATGAAAACAAAGCATATATGAAAAATGACTATCCTGCTGTTATTTGAGTGTTTGCATACTGTTTCCATAAAGAAGCAGAAACCCAGTGTCAGACTTGTGCATACTCAGAAAGGTAAAAGATAGCATCTTGGGAATGACACTAGAGAAATGTGACTCATTTCTTTTGCTCCTTGCCGAGCTTACCTTGACATTTACTTCTATAAACATAGTTGGCAAAGACTACACAAAGAAATTATCTTCTGAATTTATATCTGGATTCTTTTCTTAGCTGCCACCCTTAACCACCTAAGAGAGTTTTCCTCTTAATTTCTATAATAATACTAATAATTAGTACCACAAAGTATCTTGCATTGCATTTTATTCTTAACTTCTTCCCTGACCCCAGTCTCATTTTCTTTTTGCCATAGCACAGTTAAATGAAAAAGAACAATTATTTTTACCTTTCACTGATTATTACTGTATGTCATGATGGTTGTACAATGGAAACACAGGGACAGTTAAAATTATTTTGATCTTGATGTGACAGGGTATTCATTTCTTTTTTTGCTTATACATTGGAATTTTATCCTAGAGCTAAGTTCAGAAGGTAGAAGTATATATATATATATATATATATATATATATATATATATATATATATTATTTCTAACTGTGATCTCAAATACTTTTTTTTTCTTTTTAGTTAACTCAAAGTTTTGAAAAGGATGGATTTGGCAATTGTTCATTTTTTGTAGTATTTTTTCTTAATCAGTCCAAAATTATTCAAAGGAGACAGTTTGAGCCTCAGATGGATTTGGGGCTTGAGTTATATGATGATTTTGTACTCATCTCTTTCTCGTGTTTACAAAATCATGTTCTGAAACAAAGTACAATTATAAGTGTATGTCACTGTGCATTTCTCTAGTGCATTTCTTGCATTCTTACTCCTCAGCAACTCAGGCACACCTCCAGTTACTGGAACTCAATACAAATTGTTCCTGCTTAAGATTACTAAAGGATAAAAGGATTGGCTGCTAGTGCCACATAAACCCACAGAGAACCTCCCATTATGGGTTTATATGATCCTATCATCCTCATAACGTCAGTTAAGCTGCCTTAGCCTAAATATTACATTATAATTTTAGACAATTTACATGATACAAAGCGAAGAGTTTTAGTGTCAACTTTTCTATTTACTTGGCCAATTAGAAAACCAAACAAGATAATTAAAGCTGCTATTATGTTTTGTTTTTTTATTTTGTTTTGTTTTGTTTTGTTGGCTGGTTGGTTTTTGTCTACACTGTATGAATCCAGTTTGTGTTATGTAGATTCTCTGTTCTAGGGAGTGATTAGAGACTTCTATATAATGGTGTCTAAGGATGAGGAAGTTGTTGCAGATACTTAATGTCTACACCTGCAGTGTGTTAGAGTCAAAAGTTCTTGTGTTTTTTTTCTCCAGAATATCTGAAGGAGGAGCTGAAGAGGCAACAGTCTACTTGAGAGGTGGGCTCTGTTGTCTTAAGCTGCATACACAAAGATATCATTCTGTTTTTATTTATGTTAAGTGTTTTCTTGAGGTGGCTTTAGAGATTGTCACGAGTCTCCTGGTTCCTGAGCCAGATATTCACATACAGGTGTTTGGTTGTGAAGTGTTCTCAGCCATAATGCTTGTGAGGGAGTGAGGAAAGCAGGAAGGGGAGAGGGAGAGGTTGACCTGCAAGGCAGTTGTAGAAGAGGCCTTCAGCCCTTCTCACAGGGTTCTCTGAAGCTTGAATATCCCCTCAGACCTGAGCTGAATTGAAACAAGGAGCTGGGCCTTTGTCCCCCCTCACACTCCCACCCCAAACAACTAGTCATAGGAAATATGCTGCCTCCAAGAATGGGATATAAACTTGCTTAGCCAAAAGAATTTCTTGGGGAAGGAATCAGCTGTGAACTCTCAGCAGTCAACACTTCTGGTCCTCAGTGGAATGAGGGTCTTGGTTCTGAAGGCAAGATCTGGACTATGCTCCATAGTGTCTACTACAGGGGTAAAGATAGTCCCTTGGTTCTGTCACTGCCTAGGAACCCAAGTCTGCAGACAAATTCATGAAGCGGTGAGATTTGTATGGTTTGTGTTTTTATGTTGAGGAAATCTTTTAACAAGTCATCTTACCCCATTACAAATCTAAAACTTCTCTTTTGTAGCAATAATTCATATTGAAAGGCATTTCGATAGAATAAAACTTTATTTCTTAAATCGGTATTTCTCAAACTGGGATTTTTAGAGAGATCCTCCAAGGAGAGAGAATGCTTAGGATATTTTTTTCTCAAGGAGTTTGCACATTATTTAAGTATAAGAAATATTGGAAGTAGTGGCAAAATCTGGGCTCAAGAATTAGAAAGAGAGTTAAGTTTAAATCTTTCATGTGTTGCTGCTTGATAATTGTATAACAACAGGTATGTAACTTTTTTTTAAATCTTTTATGCTGTCATTCACAAGGTAAATGTGATGAAGATTAAATAAAATAATCCAGCTTACATTCAGCATAGTGCCTGTCATACTTAGAAACACTAAATAAATGATATATGTTGTCGTTATGTCACTAAGTCTTGCAGTTGCTTTGATATAACTTGGCACACATCTTTTTGCATTACCTGAAAAAAGGCATTAAGAAGAAGAAAATTAGAAATCTATCACCCCAGCTATCCCATCCTATGACTGGCTAAATGCTGTGGTAAAATAGTCAAGCTAAAGACACAAGCTCAAAGACAACCAGCATATTTAAAATCTTCTACCCCAGAAAAAAAATGGGTAAAAAGTCTAATGAGCTTCATTTAACAAGATCAAAAGAATTAACTATTGCTTTCTAAGAGAAGACAAACTATTTTTAAAGAAAAACAAAAAAAAACACAAATCGACCTCAGTCTCTAAATAAAACTGATGAAAAAAATTATTAATTCTAAAAATCATGAATCTAAGAGTTTTCAAAATATAATAGGCATTCAATAGATAGTCCCTGAATTGAATTACATCATGTGAATAGAGTGAAAATAATCTAGTTTACTAAGTAGCATTTTAAAATAGAAAATTTTAATGAATACCTACCATGTACAAAAAACTTTTTTAAAGGATGAAAGTACAAAGATAAATAAGACATAGTTTCTGCCTTTATGAAACTCACTGGGTAGGTGTGAGAATGCCATGTCAACAAATCAGCACAATACAGTAACAGAGTACATGGGGGAAGGGGCCACTAACCCTGATGTGAAGGGTCAAGTTAAGGGTATTAGACATTTTCCTATAGTCAACAGCAAGACAACAAAGGTTTATAAGCAAAGTGGTAACATTATTGCACTCTGTAGTCTGCTGCTACTGTTGTAATCACAGTGGCAGACATTGTGATTATATTATATACAATCTCTATTATAGACAATCTCTGCCATTGCAGTTATAACACAAGTAGCAGACTGCAGGGTGAAATGAACCCAGGTTGAATCTAGTGGCAAGGAGACCAGCTAGCAAGCTGTGCCATTTACCCTTCTGATTGTGAACTATTGACTGCTTCTGACTGTGATTACAGAGAAAGAAGTAGGAGAAATGACAAAGAGAACAGATTCAAGAGATGGTCAAGAGAGAGTCCTGCGTTCCTCATAGAACTCAGAATCATATTTCACTGGCCTTAGGAAGATACACTCCCAACGCCCTGCAATTCTAATTCTAAAATCTTGGATTTGGTGGCTATCAGCTGGATCAAAAGGTCAGCCCCTTGATGCTGTTTCCTCTCTTCTTCCCACTGTCTTTTCTAGAATATAAACAATCATGCTCCTCAAATTCCCATCAGATAGGAAATTATGATCCCAGGGAAATGGGCCAAAATTAGCCAGCTTCCTCTCTAAGAGCAGGCTTCTTCTCAAAAAATAAAATCCTATTCACTTTGAAACCAGAAACCTTGTTTAATATCCAATATCAATATCAAAGAGCAATTCTTTTCCTTCTTAAAATGACCAAAAAAAAATCACGTCTAAGATTAAATGCTTCTTAAGACAAGAGTTTTAAGACCTCTCTCAGTCAGAATATGCCTGATAAAAATGACTCTTCCAGGATACTATTTTTAGCTTTTAGCTTTTTCCTACCAAAATATATTCTCACTGGTACAAAATGTTAGCTTACATGCAGTAAGAGTCATTTTTCTCCAATTCTGTTATTAGTAGGAAAAAAAAACTCTGCCCAAATAAAGCAAATGCTGTTTGAAATAGTGTCAATTAAACCATATTTCACACTACCCTGGAGGATAATTATGTCAAATGACTGTGGTAGAGATTTACTGCTTGAGTTGTTGTTTACTACATTTTGTAAAGGTATTGAATTTAGAGCTCATTTACAAATAAACACTTTGGGCACATAAGAGTCAGTGTCCACTTCACCTTCCTAATCCATCGGGAAAGAGAAGAAAACATTACATTCCTCTGTCCCCTTCCTAGCTCTGTGAGATCATTCAAATCGGAAAATACTGTGGTCTACCCATCATTGCAAAATCAGCTAGCATCTATCTCATGCACTCTTCACAGCTGATGGCAGCTGAAACAAAACTTTTCCATAGATTCGTATGATCAAAGGCTCAATCTAGGAGTACAAAGCATGGTTATCTTGGCAGCATAATTTCCTCCAATTTTGCTCATCCAAGGCTGCCAAACTCACTTCTTCCCTACATTAGGCCAAGCTCCTAAACTAGACAATGACTTGGGGTATCCACCTATAGCTCTGAGAATAGAGAAGCTGCATGATCCCCTACCTCTTTAAGGGAACATTAAAAGAAAAAATAGCCTACATTAGAAGCAAAGACACCCAGGCAAGAAACTCATCACTGGCAGTGATGAGACAAAGTCTTGATGGGATGGCCCAGGCTTCCTGAAGGAGATAGTTTTAAAGATGTGCTTTGAAGAAAGGAGAATATGTGCTCTTGATGAAGAAGCATGTGCAGGAAGGACAATTTAAGATGTACTTTTGAAGAAGAAAAAAGCAGTAGCAGAAAGGGCATTTTAAGATTGCAAGAAAATATAAACAAGAAATAAAGTTAAGAAAGCAAAGTTGGTATCCAAGGAAACCTGTGAAATCCAATTTGGCTGCAATTAGGTATACAGATGCTAACAAAACAGAACTAGGTAGAAAAGGCAGGTTTAATTGATTTGAGGATTCTTCTAGGTCCTAGATAATGAAGGTTGGATTTAATTTAGTAGCCTCTTGGAAGCAAATGATGTTTTGAAGAAGAAAAAATAGGATCAGATGCTTTAGGGAGATTATTCTGGCAATAGAAGGGAGAGGCAGGAGGTACGGAAAACATCAGGTGGCTATTTCAGGCAAAATGTACTCAAAGCCTGAGTTAAAGTGCTGACAATGGGAAAGAAATGAGTCAGAAGGTTCAAGGGGCATTGTGGAGCTAGGTTATACATGTCTAGGCTTCTGACTGTGATTGCAGAGTAACAAGTAGGAGTCAAAGTTTACCCCAATGTCTCTAACTTAAATGAATTAAATAATTGCTGCTATTAATGAAAAATAATTAATGCCATTAATGAAAAAAGCAGAATAAAAAAGAATCTTGTTTTAAAGAACACATGATGAGTTCCATTTTATATATATATATATATATATATATATATATATATATATATATATATTTAAATCACCCAGAGAAAGTTTATTGCCTCTATTTTACAGACGGTAGTTAATATAGTAACTAAGATTCAAAGGTAAAAGTGATTATGTCAGATATCTCTTACATGCCACCTCAGATACTCTGGGTCTCATTTGTCTCTGGAGCCATTGTCCAATTGGGCCACTTAAACCTTCACTTTGATGACCAACTCTATATGGGCTCCCATAGGCTTTCCCAAAAGCACAGACTTCATGCCAATGGATCACCTTGCATCTTCTGTCCCATGGCTTTCCTGCTGCCACTGAGGCATAGAACCCAACTTGCTCACAATGTACACAAGCACAAGGAAAACACAACCGAAGTTCAAGGAAGCTGACACACTTTATGGAATTCTTTGAGCAATGAAAGATGAGGGTTCATAGATAAATTCTTTTTCCAAGATGGGCCATCCAGAGATGTGGTAGTAGTTTAATATGCTTTCTTGGAAGGAGATGCTTAAGAGTGAGTAATCAGTTGCATTTGATACCAGGTGGTACCAAGATTTGCTCAGAATATATCCTCATTTGGAATAGAGAATATATCCTCTTCTTCCTCATTGCATTCTCCTTTTACTCATACCAGCTTTCCTTGGATTGCATTCCATAATAAAAATTTCACCTAAGCTTTTGCCTCACTCTTTGTTTTCTGGGGGACCTGGACTAAGAGAGTAATTAAAGCCTCAACAAAGATTGGTTATAAATTTTATAAGTATCATTGGTCATTAAGACTAATGTGGTGGATGACTGGGACAATATGGTCAAATAGGAACAGTTCCAGTATGCAGCTCCCAGCAAGACCAATGCAGAAGTCAGGTTATTTCTGCATTTCCAACTGAGATAGCCAGTTCATCTCACTGGGACTGGTTAGACAGTGGGTGCAGCCCACGAAGGGCAAGCAGAAATAGAGTGAGGCGTCACCTCACCCAGGAAGTGCAAGGGGTCAGGGAACTCCCTCCCCTAGCCAAGGGAAGCCCTGAGGGACTGTGCTGTGAGGGACAGTGCATTCCAGCCCAGATACTATGCTTTTCCCACGGTCTCAGCAACCTACAGACCAGGAGATTCCCTCAGATACCTACACCACCAGGGCGCTGGGTTTCAAGCACAAAACTGGGAGGCTGTTTGGACAGACGTTGAGCTAGTGACAGGATTTTTCTTCTTACCCCAGTGGCGCCTTGATGTCAGCAAGTCAGAACCATTCACTCCCTTGGAAAAGAGGCTGAAGCCAGGGAGCCAAGTGGTTTTGCTCAACAAATCCCACCCCCACAAAGCCCAGCAAGCTAAGATCCCTTGGCTTGAAATTCTTGCTGACAACACAGCAGTCTGAAGTCACCCAGGGAAGCTCGAGCCTGCTAGGGGGAGGGGGATTCACCATTACTGAGGCTTGAGTAGATGATTTTCCCCTCACAGTGTAAACAAAGCCACCAAGAAGTCCAAACTGGATAGAGCCCACCGTACCTCCACAAAGCCACTGGAGCCAGACTGACTCTCTGGATTCCTCCTCTCTGGGCAGGGCATCTCTGAAAGAAAGGCAGCAGTCCCAGTCAGGGGCTTATAGATAGCCAGGGGCTCCCATCTCCCTGGGACAGAGCACCTGGAAGAAGGGGTGGCTGTGGGTGCAGCTTCAGCAGACTTAAACGTTCCTGCCTACTGGCTCTGAAGAGAGCAGTGGATCCACAGCACAGTACTTGAGTTCTGCTAAGGGGCAGACTGCCTCCTCAAGTGGGTCCCTGCCCCTGTGCCTCCTGAAAGGGAGACACCTCCCAGAAGGGATCGACAGACACCTCATACAGGAGAGCTCCGGCTGGCATCTGGAGGGTGCCCCTCTGAGACAAAGCTTCAATCTGGCAGGTACCCCTCTGGGACTAGGCAGCAATCATTGCTGTTCTGCAGCCTCCACTGGTGATACTCAGGCAAACAGGGTCTGGAGTGGACCTCCAGCAAACTCCAGCAGAAGAGGGGCCTGACTGTTAGAAGGAAAACTAACAGTTTTCCTTAGAAAGGAATAGCATCAATATCAACAAAAACGACATCCATGCAAAAACTCCATCTAAAGGTCACCCACAGCAAATATGAAGTGTAAATATATCTATGAAGATAAGAAAAAACAGCGCAAAAAGGCTGAAAATTCCAAAATCTAGAATGCCTCTTCTCCTCCAAAGGATCACAACTCCTCCTTAGCAAAGGAACAAAACTGAACAGAGAATAAGTTTGACAAATTGACAGAAGTAGGCTTCAGAAAGCGGGTAATAACAAACTCCTCTGAGCTAAGGGAGCATGTTCTAACCCAATGCAAGAAGGCCAAGAACCTTGGTAGAAGGTTAGAGGAGTTGCTAACTAGAATAACCAGTGTAGAGAAGAACATAAATGACCTGATGGAGCTGAAAAACACAGCACAAGAACTTCGTGAAGCATACACAAGTATCAATAG
>CAUYQU010087454.1:0-27533 GCA_963574635.1 Cheracebus regulus | reverse complement strand
GGCCTTGGCCTGTGCCGGGCAGGGGAGGGTTAAGCTTGAGCAGCCCTTCCTGGTTAGTGTTTAACTTGCAGTTTCTGAAGGCCATCGGGAGCCCCATGGAGAAAATGTTTTCTCTCTTAATGGCACTGCAGCAGATTAAGGCGGGACCCATCTCCCAGAGAGCATTAAAAAGAGGCATCCATTATCCAGAATGGCCTGGCCTGGCAGCTGGATTAACTTTCCCAGAGAGCTGGGTGGAGGTGGGGGTCCTCTCATCCTTGCCATCAGCAAATTTCGCCTGGTCCCCGTGGTCCAGGATCTGAGGGAAGGCAGGATGTCGGTACCAGGCTGGGAGGATGCTGAGACAGGCAGAGGTTCAGTTCAGCGTGAAAGGTCTTCTAGTCCTAGTGGGCCGCGGGACCCCCACTGGCTCATTGGACCATACTGCATAAAGCCTAGCTTATGCAGGGGAGCTGTGCTCTTTTGGTGCTCAGCAGAGTAAGCCTTTGGGTCAGCCTTTGGGTCCCAGTCTGGACAACCCATATGGAGGATTATCCAAGGTCTCGCCTCCTCAGGCCTGGGGTGCAAAAGCCTGGGTGCTTAGAAGAGGCATTGAGCTTGGAGTTAAGAGAGAGGGACTGTATCTTGCTCCTGGGACTTTGAGAAAGTTGCTTTCCTCAAAATGACCATAGCTCCCTTTTCCTGAGCACCTACTATGTGCCCAGCTTGTGCAGAAGCTTCCCATCTACCCGCTCACTTGATCTCCATGGCAGTCAGGTGTTCTGTCCCCATTTTACATACAAGAAGACAGGCTCAGAGATACAGGGGAAGACACAGCAGAGCTCATCTACCAGTGGAGCTGGGATCAGAACCCAGGTGTGTCTTCCCCAAAGCTCATGTTACTTTACTTTCTACTGCATGATATACGACCTCTGTGCCTCAGTTTTTTTGCCTGTAAAATAGGAGTAATAGAGGGTTGGATAGTACCAGTGACACGATGGATGCAAAATACACCAATACATCCTGCGCCTGGAAAGTGCACACACACACACACACACACACACACTCGTGTGCATGTATGCATACTCACATGTAGAAGTTGAATAACCCAGGGTCCTGTTCCCAATAGATTACAATCCAAGAACGAGGTTTCAAACTGAGTGAATTTTCTAAACCATGAGCATTAACGGTTAATTTAGCATCTAAAATGTGAAAATGCCCTGATACTCAGCATATGAGTATGTAAATTCCACAGTACATATCATAAGCTTTAAAATTGCTCACCTTTTTTTTTTTTTAAACCTAGCAGTTCTGCCATCAGAAAACACAATGAAGCCTAAGTACTAGCTTTGCATGCAAGGGTGTTCACTGCAGAGCTGAAGATAACAGCCAGTACTTGGAAACAGCCCTAATGTCCAATAGGGAAAGGGATGGGTACATTGTCGCGGATCCTTGTGATGGAATATTGTGCAGCTGATAAAAGCCATGATTGGGAAGCTCGTTTAATAACGCCAGAATGGGAGCGAGAACCAGCACCTGGTGCCCCATGTGCTCCCTACCGTGGCATCTCTGCAGGTGAGATGACAGGTGATTTCCATTCCTTCTGCTTGTTTTTCTGCATTGGGCCAAGCTATTTAAAAAGGATGATAAAGCGTACTTCACACTCCTATTTCTGGAATAGGCACAGCAAAGCATAATTTAAACTTTGCTCCAGGCCCCCAGCGAGTCTCTCTCGCTCTCAGCTCTATGTGCATTCGTCCCAGGGTGTCTCCAGCAATGTCACCACACTAGGGGTTCAGCCTGCAACCCAGCCTCTTCTGGAGTCTCCTGGGCCCCAGATGTCTCTTCCTGCAGGTTTCCGTGCACTTTTTGCTCGCAGGCCCCACCCCTCCTCATGCCCTACCTCTCACCTGCCCTGAAGGGCTGACAGATCACCAGGCATGTAAGAATTGTGCCTGAAGGAGGAGTCCCCCTAGTCTCTGAGTGAGGACAAGAAGGGAGCCTTTCCAGTTAAAATAATAATAATCACAAAATGAATGTTTTGGAACATGGCTTGCATTTGAATAGCTCCTGAGCCTTTTCAGTTTGTTGTTTGGTTCCAGAGAGTGGAAGCTGCCAGATACTTGACTTCTGAGTAAGTGGGACATGGCCGAGTATAACTGCACCTGTAGCCGAGACCTACACATTCACTCACCCAGTCAGTCATAATTTGGAGCCCCCACTCTGCATCAAGCACAGTTGGAGATGCTGGGGACCCGGCAATGGATGTGATAAACAAGGCCCCTGAGGTCAAAGTTGGGGGAGAGGAACAATGAACGAGTAAATGAATCGAAGACACAAGGGCCTCTCAGGTGCCGATAAGGGCTGTACGGAAACTAGATCAGAGTAATGAATCAGGGAGCCACCCTCACGGTGTGGGGCGGGGGTGTCCAGGAGGACTTCTCTATGGCCAGAGTGATACACATACTCCATGCAGGCTCTCAACTTGACCATGTAGCCAGCTTGCTCAGAGACAGGGAGTGGGCAGGGTTCCTTGGGCCCCCTGGGAGTGCTGGATGGTGCGGTCAGGGCTCATGGGTCTACAGGAGGACACAGGCTTGTGAGGAGGGAGAAACACTGTGGGGTGGTGAATGTGGCCACTTCCCTCTGAATGGCATACATTTCCTGCCCCCAGGAGTTCAGACCACACAGGGTCCTCTGGGTGTAGCCCAGGGGAGCCCCAGAACAGAGATGACCAGCTTTCGCCTTACATCATCCCCCATTCGAAGGCCAGGCCAGGGCCGGGTGCTGCCTTTCCTGCTCTAGATCCACCAGGTCAGTGCTGCCTCCACCCCCCCATGGATGCTTCTGCTCCCCAGAGGATGTCAAAGCCTGAGACTGCCTCTGCGTCTGGGTGGAAACCACACTGGAGTCCATGTGTCTGTGTGTGGGTGACCTGCCGGTGCTCACATGTCCACGGTGGTGCTGTGTTCATACACAGCTGTGTGAGTCTGCATCTGGGTCCGGTTTTATGGACACACATGTGCTTGTATGTGAGCCACAGGGTCCTGGGTCTAGGTATGTCTGAGTGTTTATGAAAGTGCGTGTTCGGTTTGTGTGTGTTTGCGCAGCCTCATCTATTTGCTTATGATTTATTCTTGTGATTGATATTAGAAGCCGATGCCTTTCTGTCTTTCGTTTGTAAGCATGTTTCAGAGTGTTGTCACAGATGGGTTCTCTGTGGCTGCAGAGCTGTGTCTCTTTCATGGTCCATTTCTGTGTACAGTGTTCTGCATTTGTGCATCTGTGTGATTATGTATTTCTGCTCTCTGTGTAGTTCTGATTTCTGTATGTTTGTGTTGATTGTTTTGCCACCAGTGTTTATGTATGTGTTCATGTATGTCTGTGTCAATCGGTTTGGGTCTGGGGTTTATCTGGGCCCAGGTGTTGCTGTGCTTGGGTCTGTGTGGCTGAGTGTCTTTAAGTGTCTGTGCTTATGTTGTCTGTGTATTATATCTGTTGCTTTGTGGCTCTGATCTTCTGTATGTGTCTGAGTGTCTGTCTGTAGAGAGTTGGTTTGTGGGTCTTTTTCTTTTAGAAGCTGGATTTCACCATTTCCCAGGCGGAGTGCTGTGGTATGCTCATAGCTCACTGCAGCGGCAAACGCCTAGGCTTAAGTAATCCTGATCCTTCTGCCTCCCAAGTAGCTGCAACTACAGGTGCATGCCATCAAGCCCAGCTAATTTTAAAAAATCTATTAGTAGAGACTGGGTCTCACTATGTTGCCTAGGCTGCTCTAAAACCCTGGCCTCAAGCAATCCTTCTGCCTCAGCCTCTCAAAGTGCTGGGATTATAGGTATGCACCACCCTGTCCGGCCATGGAACCATTGGTCTCCATGTTAACTAGTTTCTTTTTATAGGTGTGTGCCTGAGTGCCTCTCCTGCTCTGGGTGTCTGTATGTCTCTGTTTCCAGGTGCCCACCTGTGCCTGCAATGTCCTCAGGCCTGTAAAGAGATCTCATCTCAGTCCTGTGGCTTTGGTAGAGGTGTCCCCACGTGATGGTCACTGACAGTCTCAGGAAGGCTAAACTGTGGGAGGTTTTGCCCCATCCTCTGAGGCAGTCCTCTGCCCTTGAACTAATTGAAATTAATAGTTCTACGCTTTTAATTGTTAAACTACGCTTAACAATTGCCAATTACATCTTCTTTATAAGTGCACATGGAATATTAACCAACATAGACCATGTGCTGGGCTCTAAAGCACATATCAATAAGTGTAAAAGAATTAGAGTAATACAGAGTATTTTCTTTGTTTACAATAAGAATAAATTACAAAGGAATGACAATAATGCATCTGAAACTGAATACATATTTGAGAATTAAAGAACATGCATCTAAATAACCCATGGACCAATAAAGAAATCGCAAGAGAGATTAGAAAACATTTAGAACCGAGTGATAATAAAAGCAGCATAGCAAAATGTGTGGGATGCAGCTAACAGACACCTTAAAGTGAATTACCGAGGTTATAATCCTTATATTAGAAAATAAACACAATTTAAAATCAATGACCTAAGTACCTTAAGAAACTAGGGAAAGGAAAGAAATCAACATAATAGAAAACAGGCGATAGAGAATGGCAACAAAGGCAGAAACTGGTTCTCTTAAAAGATTAATAAAATTGATAAGCCCTTAGTTAAATAACAACCACAACAACAACAAAAAAGAGGGAAAACAAAAAATTTCTAATAACAGAAATGATAAAGGGGGCATCATTAAAATAATGTAGCCATTAAAATGGTAATAAGAGACTATTATAAGTAACCTTATGCAAATAAATTAAACAACTTCAATGAAGTGGGCAAATTTTTTGAAAAACATAACTTATCAAAACTAGCAGCAGAAGAAATAGAATTACTGACTAGCCCTATATTTATGAAATAAATTGAATTTGTAATTTCAAACCTTTCTATAATGAAAGCTACAGGCTTGAATGGCTTCACCATTGAATTCCATCTAACATTTAAGGAAGAAGTAATATTCACTTTATACAAATTATTTCAGATGATAGAAGAAGAGGACACATTTCTTAAGTTGTTATGAGGTCGTCATAACCTTGATACAAAAATCTGACAAGGACATTTAAAAAAAGAAAAAAATATATCTCAAGAATATCAATGCAAAAGTTGTTAACAAATATTAGCAAATTGAATTCAGACATATGTAAAAAGGAGACTATATCATGGACAAGTGGAGTTTATCTAAAGAATGTAAGGTAAGGCCAGGCATGGTGACTCATGTCTGTAGTCCCAACACTTTGAGAGGCCAAGGCAGGTAGATCACTTGAGCCCAGGAGTTTGAGAACAGCCTGAGAAACATGGTGAAACCTCATCTGTACAAAAAATACAAAACAACAACAAAAACTAGCTGGGTGTGGTGATGCACATCTGTAGTGCCAGCTACTTGTGAGGCTGAGGTGGGAGGATTGCTTGAGCCTGGGAGGTGGAGGTTGCAGTGAGCTGAGAGTGTGCCACTGCACTCCAGTCTGGGTGACAGAGTGAGACCCTGTCTCAGAAAAAATAAATAAATAAAAGAAAAAGAATGCAAGATTCATTCAGTATTTGAAAATCAATCAATTTATTACATTAACAGAAAAAGGGAGAAAAACTATATAATCATCTTAATAGATGCTGAAAATACATTGGACAAAATTCAATACACATTCATGATAAAAACTCTCGGCAAAGCTAGAAGAGAAGGGGATTTCCTCAATTTTATAAAGAACATCTATGGAAAATGTATAGCTAACATTATGCTTAGTAGTTAAAGACTGAATGTCCCACCCTATCAGGAAACATTCAAGGATGTTAATTTGAATCATTTCTAACCAATATTTTAGTGGAGGTCCTAGCCAGTTTAATAAGACAAGAAAGAAATAAAAAGCTTAGAGTTTGGCAATATGGAAGCAAAACTCTCTGTATTCAGAAACAACATGATTATCTGACAAAAGCAATGAGGAAAAGATTCCCTATTTAATAAATGGGGTTGGGAAAACTAGCTAGACATATGCAGAAAGCTGAAACTGGACCCTTCCTTACACCTTATGCAAAAATTAACTCAAGATGGATTACAGATTTAAATGTAAGACCTAAAACCATAAACATCCTAGAAGAAAACCTAAGGAATACCATTCAGGACATAGGCACAGGCAAAGACTTCATGACTTAAACACCAAAAGCAATTGCAACAAAAGCCAAAATTGACAAATGGGATCTAATTAAACTAAAGAGCTTCTGCACAGCAAAAGAAACTCTCATGAGTGAACAGGGAACTTACACAATGGGAGAAAATTTTTGCAATCTATCCATCTGACAAAGGGCTAATATCCAGAATCTACAAGGAACTTAAACAAACTCACAAGAAAAAAAATAAACAACTGCATCAAAAAGTGGTGGAAGGATATGAACAGACACTTTTCAAAAGAAGACATTTGTGAGGCCAATAAACATATGAAAAAAGCTCATCATCACTAATCATTAGAGAAATGCAAATCAAAACCACATTGAGATACCATCTCATGCCAGTTAGAATAGAGATAATTAAAAAGTCAGGAAGCAACAGATGCTGGAGAGGATGTGGAGAAATAGGAACGCTTTTACACTGTTGGTGGGAGTGTAAGTTAGTTCAACCATTGTGGAAGACAGTGTGGTGATTCCTCAAGGATCTAGAACTAGAAATACCATTTGACCCAGCAATCCCATTGCTGGGTATATACCCAAAGGATAATAAATCGTTCTACTATAAAGACACATGCACACATATGTTTATTGCAGCACTATTCATAATAGCAAAGACTTAGAACCAACCCAAATCCCCATCAATGTTAGACTGGATAAAGAAAATGTGGCACATGTACACCATGAAATAATATGCAGCCTTAAAAAGAATGAGTTCATGTCCTTTGCAGGGCCATGGATGAAGCTAGAAACCATCATCCTCAGCAAACTAACACAGGAACAGAAAACCAAACACCACATGTTCTCACTCACAAGTGGGAGTTGAACAATGAGAACACATGGACACAGGGAGGGGAACATCACACACTGGGGCCTGTTGGGGGGCTAGGGAAGGGATAGCATTAGGAGAAATACCTAAAGTAGATGGCAGGTTGATGGGTGCAGCAAACCACCATGGCACGTGCATACCTATGTAACAAACCTGCATGCTCTGTACATGTATCCCAGAATTTAAAGTGTAATTAAACAACAACAACAAAATAAATCCTAAGGAACCTACAAAAATAAAAATATTGTCAGAATTTAACAAGGTCATGGGATATAAGTGAACACACAAAATTTATTTGATATACTAACAAAAAAGAATGCTTAAATAAAATTAAGAGAAAGCAATATCAATTAGCAATAACCTCAAGCAATAAAATATTTAAAATGATATTTTTTAATGTGCAATACTTTGATGCTGAAAACTGTAAAACAACAACACAGAAGAAATTGGAGAAGCCTTAAATAAATGGGAGGACATCTCATATTCATGGATTGGGAGAATTGATATTAAGATGTCAGTTCTCACAAACTCGATCCACAGATTCAGCCTAAAAATCCAGTTTTTAGAACCAACTGGTTCTAGAAGATATGCAGAAATGTAAAAGAGCTATAAAAATCAAGTGTTTTAAAGGATGACCAAAGTTAGAGGACACACATAGATATGTGATTTCAAGACTAACTCTTGGTTGGCGTTGTGGCTCATGCCTGTAATCCCAGCACTTTGGGAAGCCGAGACAGGTGGATCACCTGAGGTCAGGAGTTCAAGACCAGCCAGGCCAACATGGTGAAACTATGTCTCTACAAAAATTAGCTGGGCATGATGGCGGATGCCTGTAATTTTAGTTACTCGGGAGGCTGAGGTGGGAGAATCACTTGAACCTGGGAGGCGGAGGTTGCAGTGAGCTGAGATGGCACTATTGGGCTCCAGCGTGGGAGACACAGAGAGACTCTGTCTCCAAAAAAAAAAAAAAAAGACTAACTCTAAAACTATTATGATCAAACACAGTAAGATGGACAAATAGATCAATGGAATCGAACAGAGATGACTGAAACAGACTCTGACATACTTCAGTATTTTCAACATTAAAAAGGATGTTTTCACCAAATAATGCTGAACTGTTATTATCCGTATAGAAAAAGAGCACACCCAATCCCCTACCTAACACCAAATGTAATACTCGAAATATTATTTTGAGGTGGATCATAGACTTAACGTAAAAACACATAAGCCTAATAGATTTAAAAACGAAAAATATCTTCTAGACTTTGGGTAGGAAAGATTTCTTAGGTAGGCATAAAAAGGCATTAACAGAAAAAAAATGAAATGTACTTTATCAAAATTAAAACCTTTTGCTTTTTTCAAAAGATGTTGAGGAAATGAAAACGCAGGTCACAGAGTGGGAGGAAATAGTCACAATGCATAGACTGGAGATGGACTTTTGTGTATTGTGTATATAACCTATAAATAAGGACTGCAAAGAAAAATATGCACAACTCAATAAAACATGAATACACTTCTTGAGCAGTTACTTTACACAAAAAAGAAATACGGATGGCCAAGGAACACATGCTAAGATGCTAATGTTATCATCATACATCAGGATATATAAACGGAAAACACCATGAGATTGCAGTCGTGGTTAAAATGAAAAAGTCTGACAATATTATGTATTGACAATACTAAGAGGATTTGGAACAACAGGAATTCTTATACAGTGCTTCTGGGAGTGTAAAATGGTAAAACTATTTTGAAAAACAATTTTGCCATTTCTTTTGAAGTTAAATATACAGCCACCCTGTGGCCCAGCAACTTTGCTTCTAAGCATTTACCAAAAAGGAATGAAAATCGTCATCCACCAATGGATGTGTACGAATATTTTCATAGCATTTTTATATGTAATAGTCCAAACCTGGAAATGACTCAGTTGTCCATCAAGGGTTGAATGAATAGACAAATTGTGGCATATGAATAAAATAGACAATTACAGAATAATAAAAAACACAAACTACTAATAAAGATAGCAGCACATATAAATT
This sequence comes from Cheracebus regulus, assembly GCA_963574635.1. NCBI lineage: Eukaryota > Metazoa > Chordata > Mammalia > Primates > Pitheciidae > Cheracebus > Cheracebus regulus. The sequence goes on along the minus strand of CAUYQU010087454.1, from coordinate 18,474 downwards.
AAAAAAAAAAAAAAACCATTGTGTGGAGTGAAAGAAGCTAGAAACCTACTGTATGAGTCCGTTTATACGAACTTCTACAACATACACAACTAATCCACAGCGTGGGAGAGATCAGTGGTTGCCAGAGGATAGAGTGGGGAGTGTGTGTATTGGGGCGATTGTAATTGGGCACAAAGGACATTAACTGATGTAACGGAAATGTGGTATGTCTTGATGGGGTGTTAGATGGATGCATACAAAATTTTCGTACATGTACCTACACGAGGGGAAGCGAGCACCCCTCACTTGCTCATCCACCTGGGTGGCGCTGCAGCCTCTCTCCCCACCTCTATCCGTCACAGTCCGCGGCCCCCTCCCAGCGTCTCTGTCTCTCAAGACCTACTCCCCTCTGATCCACGGCTGGGCCCTGGAGGGATCCCTGCTGTCTGGGTGGGGTCCCTCCAAGGCGCAGGAGGCTGATTTGGCGGCGGGCGGGGGGGAAGGGGGGATCCCAGGAGGCACAACGGGGAGGGGAGAACGAGGTGGGGAGAGTCTGAATCACAGCTGGGCGGGGGCTGCGGCTCGCCCCGGGCGCATCTCTGGAACCGTGCTGGGGGTGCTGACTCCGCCCCTAGAGGGGAGCCGGGCGTTTATCCGCCCACGCCGTCCCTCCCTGTGAGGGGCGCTCCTGGATAAACTGAAACAGACCAGGCTCCCCGCGCTGCCCTGCCCTGGCCGGGGCTGATCTCGCCCCAGGACCCTAGAGCGGCGGAGGGGAGTGGTCAGGGTGCAGGTGAACGCAGAGACGAAGAGACCTGGGCGCACCAGCGCCTTTTTCAGCCATCCCTCGTCACCCTCGTGCCCCGTGTGCCTCTCCCTTCCACCTCCTCCCTGCAAGGTGTCTGGAGTGGGCTTCCCAAAAGGCAAACCTGACTGTGTCAAAGCCCTGCCTTAAATTGTTGAGTTGCAACTCTTGGCTTTGGGAGGGTGGCGTCCAGCACAGGGTATGACTTGGAGAGGCTTCTCTGGCTTTGATCCTGGATGACATGGAAAAGTGCTTTCCCCCTCTTCAGACATCCCAAACTTCCAACGGGGTGGCCACTGCCCTCTTCCCTCCCTCTTCCAGTGTGTGAGGCAGCCCTGAAGATGCCTCTCAATGGTCCCTGACCCGCCATACTCACTTCCCTTGAGTGGGGCTGGATTGCTGCCTCAGCTCTAACTACTATGTCAAAGGGATGGGAAAACCCTGGGTGCCAACTGAGTGCTTCTCTGGAACTGTCTGCTCAGGGGGAAGCCAGCTGTCAGGTCCTGAAGCAGCCCTTTGGAGACACCCTGTGAGTAAGGCTGGAAGCAGATACTTCTTCTTGGAGCCAAGCCTGAGCTGACTGCAGCCTGGGGGCCACCTTGAGTGTAGCTTTGTGGGAGATCCTGAGCCTGAGCTGATGGCCATAGATGGAGCCACTCCCACAGAAGATGTGAGATAGTAAATGTTTATTGCTTTCAATAGCCACAAGTTTTGGGGTTGTTATGCAAGAATAGATAGCTAAGATAGTCCCCAGGGTCATCTGGGGTGTTGGTGTGAGTTCAGAGCTCCAAGGTACTGGGACACCCCAGCTGGGAGGAAGCTCTGCCTCTGCAAGGACCTAAAATGGCTTTACCAGCCTGGGCTGTTGCCAGCAGCACCCACCCGTTACAGATAGCCAAACACTGTCTGCACTCTAACCAGCAAGGCATCTCCAACTTGACACTAAATGCATAATTTGCTGCAAATTAAACTAATGGAAATAGAGTAATTATGTTGACTTTAAAAATACTTTCAGATACATACATAATTACATATTTGATAATATAATCCACTACTATTGCATTTCACAAGGGACCCAAGGGAGAAGAGGCTGAGGCAGGAACATCAGAGAGAAGATACTGAAGGAGTGGAGGGAGGCCTCGGAACCCTGTTGACCCTTCACAGGGGGTGGAACCCAGGCCACCTTTCCAGGAGGGCAATTTCATAACACATATCAAAAGCCTTAAAAATGGCCACATCCTTTGACCTGATGAGACCAGAAATCTATCATAAGGAAATCATCAGAGATGAAGACAAAGATCTATGTGCAGTTTGTCATCGGAGAATCATTTATGGCAGCCACCCGGCGGGGATACTATGTGTCTAGCAATGGAGGATCAGCTAAATAAATTAGGACTGAAAAATAATGATGATGGCATATCGTGGCCATCAAACGAAACCTTCCAAAGTAATTTATGTTGGGAAAATGCTTATAAATAAGCAGTTATAAGAGCTAGAGAAAAAAGCAGCATATAAATCTGGCTGTAAAGTACATTCCAACTTTTCTTTATATATACATGGGACTAATAAAACTCAGAAGGATGCATGTAAAAATACCAATAGCTGTTATTGTTGGTGGGGGAATTTTAATTTTCTTTTCTGTTTTTATGCTTTCCGAATTTTCTGCAATGAACATCTAATAATGTATTAATTTAAATGTTTAAATGAATGTAGGTGAGGAAAACGTTTTATGCCCTCTCACCCTGCGAGGTGACTTCCTGGATAACCTTTAGAATTGAGCTATGATCTAAGGATCTCCTCGTCCATATTCAAGTATTCTTGTTCTGGTTGGGGCACAGGCTGCCAGTCATCTCCTATGATCCCATTGCCCCTTCTTCCTTAGTTGCAGAATGCCAATGTGGTTGGCATGTCCATCTGTCTGCTTAAAATATATTACTTACCCCTCTCTTTTTATGAGGTAGTTACTACTATCATCTACATTTTACATACACAGTGAGGTTAAATAACTTACTTAAGGCCACCTTGCTAGTAAGTGGCAGAGCAAGGATTCAAACCTAGGGAGTCTGACTTCAGACTCTGTGCCTATGACCACCATAATATTATGTGTGAACACATGATCCAAGAGATTGGGACAATTTGAGCCTGGCTCTGGCCAGAGACCATACTCTACAACAAGTATTTGTTGAGCAGTAATCATTATTTTTTTTCATTTACATTTTTATTTTAGGTTCAGGGGTACATGTGCAGGTTTGTTACAAGGGTATATTGCCTGGTGCTGAGGTTTGGTCTTATGTTGACCCCATCACCAGATAGTGAACATGGCACCCAATAGGAAGTTTCCAGCCCTCACCCCACTCCCTCAGTCCCTCCTTTTGGAGTCCACAGTGCCTGCTGTTCCCGTAGTTACGTCCATGTGAACCCAGGATGTAGCTCCCATTTATAAGTGAGAACCTACGATGCTTGGTTTTCTGTTTCTGCGTGAATTCGCTTAGAACAGTGGCCTCCAGCTGCGTCCCTGCTGCTCCAGAAAGACATGGCTTTGTTCTTTTTTAAGGCTGCATGGTATTTCCTGGTGAAATGCGAGTGGAAGTCATGGGTGCAGCTCCCAGGGAAGCTCTTAGACGACAGCTTTTGCAGCTGGCAGGAGCCTCTTTGCCCTCCCTCTTCTTTTTTTCCTTTGTGCCTATAATGGGGCTGTGATTGCTAGAGCTCCAGCTAGAGCTGTATTGTGTTGATGACACAACCTTTGGGATGAACTCGTGTGTTGTGGACGACAGAACAAACATGAAGTGGAAGCCTGGGACATTGGCAAAATTGTGCATGAACCTACCACAGAAGCCCTGAAATTCTTAAATCCAGAATTTTCTTACATGAGGGAAAAATAAATCTTTCAAAGCCACTATCTTTCAGATTTCAATTAGTAGCTGATTTATTTCCTAACAGACACACTGAACCAGGGCCAAAGATGGAAGATGATTCCACAGGAATCCTAATAAAATGTGTAAAAAAACTTCTCTTGGAGCAAGGGAGAAGATCTAAGATTCCTAAAGACCCCAAGTTTCTCTGACCATAACCTGGGCCGTAACCCAGATGGTTAGAGTGTGTGGAGCAGCAGGAAATGTCAACAGAACTGAGACCCTTCCATGTCCCCACCCTACCATTTACCTTCAGCCTCCTCCCTGGCTCCTAGTGCTGCCCAGTGTGAAAGGCACAGGGTGGAGCATAAGTTGGTTAAGACTCTGAGTCTGGAAGCGGAACCTGATAGTAACTCTTCTGTTCCTGTTTGACAATCAACTCCCAGGGGGGCAGTCAATCGAGGGAGTGGTGACGCCAGCAGACAAAGTGAGTCTTGCCTGGTAGTGATGGGCCACCCTTTCCATTAAACTTTAAATTTGGAAGAGATCTTAGAGGGCTTCTAGTCCAACTCTCTCTTTGATGCTTCAATTCCCTTTTCAGCGACCACCATTAACACTCACAATAAGATCTTAATCATCAATAACATCCTCATCAGTATCATCATCACAATCACTGTCATCATTATCGTCATCATTATCATCATCACCATCATCGCTGTCATCATTACTTCCTCGGATTGAACACCTAGTTTGTTCCAGGCACAGACTGTGTTTTTACATAGTTGATTATACTACATTCTTACAATAATGTGATGACGAAGATATTGATTCCAATTTACAGAGAAGGAAACTGAGGCTCAGAAAATGTCAAGTGGCCCAAGGCAGCACAGATAATATGCAGAGGAGGGAGAGTTTCATCCAAATCTGTTTGATAACAAAGGCTAACCTGTGTATAACACCTTGCAATTTTAAAAATTGATCTGTGCTTGCCCACTCCCACCAGAAAGCATGATCCGTCATTGGTCAGAACGGACAGAAAGCATTTTGTCTTAGCAAAGTGAAACCAGCTTCCTTGTTGGTCTTACTCACATTCATGGTTCCTGGAGACCCCACAGAATGGTTCTGACCTCTGGTTCATGTGACGGTCCCCCCTGAGGTTGGAGGCCAGAGTTTGCATCCACCTGAGACTCTTTTTAGGATGGGCATCTGTTTCCTTTAACAACATCTTGTATGAGTGACAACCCCTCATGCCTTATAACCCACAGCTTTCCAAGTCACCATCATCTCTCTGGACTTCCGGGTTCCCCTCTCCTAGTCTCTGATTCTACTTGCAACCCTTTCCCTCACAACAGCCTCTTCTCTACCAAACAGCTGCAGTGATTTCTTAAGATCATGTCAATCAGATTATGTCACTCTCCTACTCAAAACCCTGCAATGAAAATAAAAACTGAGCTCCCTGCCATGGCTTTTCTCAAGCTCAGCACTCTTGACATTTTGGACCAGATAATTCCTTGTTGTGTGGGGCTGTCCTGTGCACTGCAGGATGTTCAGTCAGTAGCACCCCTCCCCAGGCATGACAATCAAAATGTCTATAGGCATTACCAAGTATGCCCTGGTCATGGGGGCACCCTATACATCCTAAATATCGTCCTCCCGCCAACCCCTTACACCTCGTCTTGTATCTCTCTCCACCATTCACTCTGCTCCAACCACACAAACCTCTCAATTGTTCCTTGAACACATCATGCTGATCCTACCCTGGAGCCTTTGCGTCTACCGTTCTCTGTGACTGGAGCATTCTCTTGATAGTTATCAGCTGAGCTCACACCCTCATTTGATTCAGGTCTCTGCTCAGATATTATCTCCTTAGAGAGGGATTCCCTGGCCATCCTTTCTAATACAGCCCTCTCATCTCCAGTACCTTCCCATTAATCATTTTTTAATAGAATTTACTACTAATATATATTAAGAACATGTATAAAATAGACAATATTCCATACTATAATATGTATATAATACACATTACATCATGCATTATAATATATATGATGTAATATGTATTATCATATATATCATATGCATGATACAATATACATTATAATATGTATTATAATTATATAAATATATTTATATGATTATCTATGAATATTATATTATTTATTATTAATATATTATGTATGAATATATTATCATTTATTATAAATATATATTATGTAATTATATTATATTTATATCATTGTATAGAGATATGTTATATGTTATATATTTATATAATTCATATATAAATATGATATATATATACATTTATATATAATTTATATAGATATGATATATTTATAAAACTATAATGATCATACATATTATAATGTAAATTATGTTACATGTTATATTACAATATATTTTATACATATTATATACATTTATAATAGTATATCATTTTTATTATGTATTTATATGTAGTTCTATACATATGTTTATATAATTATATATATAAGGAATATATAATGTATATAAATATATATGGAATATATATATAATTATATGTATATAAGGGCCTGTAGCTGACCCTTCAGTAACCACTCTCCCAAGCATAGTTATTACATAATTATATAAATATATTTATACATAAAACATATATAAACATGTTTCTATAGTTCATATATAAATATATGTTATAAATGTATATATAACATACATATTTATAAATATATGTATAATTTATAAATTTATATATAATGTACATGTTTATATTTCATATATAAATGTATGTTATAAATTTATATATAACATACATATTTATATATGCATACATAACATATTATATATTATATATAATGTATATGTAGTATATAAATATATGACATATTACATATATATTTATATACTATATACATATAATGTATATGTAGTATATAAATATGTGCTATATAAATATGTAAATATATACATCATTTATATATGACATATATTTATATATATGTCATATGTAAAACATTTATAAAACATATATAAATATATGTGTTACATCAGGGTTGTGTAAATTGAAGATATCATGAGATAGCAGTCATGGCTAAAATTAGGAAGCCTGACAATACCAAGGTGAGGATGTGGAGCAGTTGGAATGCTCATACACTGCTGATGGGAGTGCAAAGTGATACAACTATTTTGGAAAATAGTTCAACGGTTTCTGTATACAACCACCTATAGCCCAGCAACTTCACACTTCACTTCTAAGTGTTTACCAAAAAGTACTAACCAATCTTTGTGTGTGTGTGTGTGTGTGTGTGTGTATGTGTGCATGTGAAGTATTACATGACTTTATCTCGCAGATATAAACTCCATGAGAACAGGGACTTTGTTGATATTCTTTATTATTCTTTCTCTAGTCATTAGAACATAAGATCAACCTACGAAAACTTTATTAAATGAATCCATGTGAGCTGGTTCTCATGCCCTTCTCAATCTAAAGTGCTCACATTTTAGGCAAGGTTCAGCTTATCCATGACCATCTGGGTTTGTTCCTGATAATTACATGTAGATCTGAGCCTCTAAGTTGCATAAGACTCTCACTTCCCTTTTTCTAGATTCTATACCTTTATTAACATGCCCTAAAAGGCAGCAAGATGTGCAGGGAAGTTTGTTGGCTAACAATGGTGCTAATAATAGCAACCTTGAATGGTTGTTTGGAGGACAAATCTCATGTGAGTACTAAGCACGTGGCAATCACTCAATAACTGGTGGGTATTACAATTATTATTGTTGTTGCTGTTGTTATTAAGCTAGCTAGGTTTTAGGACCCTCTATCTCCTGGGAAGAGCCTTGGCTGGGAAGGGACTGGGCTAGGGGTGGGGAGAGCAGCAAAGAGACAGGTGCCATGAGGGACACCCCTCCAGGGTCCACCCTGAGCTCCCCTCTCAATGCCTGGCTCCCTTCCTGACCTGTACCTTGATTTGTTTTTCTCATCAGCTCAGAGCCTTGCCTTGCATGCTAAATTCACATTTACATTAAAATCCTATCCTGTGAGTCTGGCTTGGACTCCAGCCTGTGGGGATCTTCTTCCAACCCCAGTCTGGCAATCGAAGTGCTGGCTTTTCCTCCAAGAACCTGTCATCTGAAATCTGAGAGCTCTCCCTCTCCCTCAACTTACCGCTAGCAACACCAGGGGTGTCTTTCCTCTTGGGGGACTGATATTTCCTGGGTAGTAGGGATTGTAGCTGACCCTTCAGCAACCACTGTCCCAAGCGTGTGTCTCCTCTCTTTTAACTGAAGTGTTGAGATTATTTGTAGTTTTTGAAACAAGTTTATTAAGGCATAATTTATACAAAAAAGTCACCTTTGTGTTGTACAGTTTTATGAATGTTGACAATGGCATATAATCACTACAATAAACCACTACAACCGACATGTAGTCAGTCCTCTCCCCTGACCCTCAGGCCCTGGCATCCACCAATCTGTTTTTAATTCTGACAATTTTGCCTTTCCTAGAATTACAGCAGTTGCATTTGACAGAATTATTTACATGGTTAAATTTAAATAGACTAGCTTGCTTTTTATTTTCTTTTTGTCACATCTCTTCTTTGTTGTTTCTCTTTTCCAGCCTTCTTTTGTAGCAATTAAGTAATTTTTATGATTCCATTTTATCTCCATTATTGACTTACTAGTAATCTCTCCTTTTTTATGTTTCTAATGATTGCTTTAGCATTTATGGTTTCCATCTTTAACTTACTACAGTCCAACCTCATATGATGTTATACTTCTTCACCTGTAGAGGAATATAACATTCTTTCCTCCCTCTCGTCCCTGTACCACTGTTGCCATAAGCTGTACTTATGCATGTGTTACAAATCTCCAATACATTGTTACTATATTCTCTTTCAATAGGCAATTATCTTTGAAGGAGATGACAATGAGAAAAATATTTCATGTTTATCCTAATTCTCACCATTTCCAGTGTCCTTTTTCTGTGGATAGCACCAAATTTCTGTTAGATATTATGGTCCATCTGCCTGAAATCCCAGCACTTGGGAAGCCAAGGTGGGAAGATCGTGAGGTCAGGAATTTGAGATCAGCCTGACCCACATGGTGAAACCCCATCTCTACTAAAAAAACACAAAAATTAGCCGGGCGTGGTGGTGCCCCCCAGTAATCAAGGCTACTCAAGAGTCTGAGGCAGGAGAATCGTTTGAACCCGGGAGGCGGAGGTTGCGGTGACCTGAGATCATGCTATTGTACTCCAACAGAGTGAGATTCTGTCTCAACAACAACAAAAACAACAACAAAACAACAACAACAAAAAAAAAGAAGAAAAAAAGGGAAAAGAAAAAAAAGAAAAGAAAAGAAAAAGTTCCTTTAACATTTTCTGTAATGCAAGTCAACTTTTGTTGATCTGAAAAATTTATTTCACATTTGCCTTTGAAAGAGAATTTTTCTGGGTGTAGAATTATTGGTTGAAAGGATTTATACATATATGTTTAAAGATAACCCTCCATTTTCTTTGAGACTACAGAGTTTCTGATGAGAAGTTATCTATAATTCTGTATGTAATTTTTCTTTTTCTCTGGCTGCTTTCAATATTTTTAATCTCTAATTTACAGCAGCTTAACTGTGATGTTTCTAGGTGATGTGTATGTGTGTTTCCTGTATGAAGTTCTCTGAACTTCTCGGATTTATGGCATGCTTATTAAATTGGGAAAATTCTCAGCAATTGTATCCATCTATCATCTATCTATCTATCTATCTAATCTATCATCTCACTATATCTTTCTGTTAATCTTCTGGAACCCCAGTTATATGTATGCTAGATCACAGTTTTTGGATGCTCTTTTTCCCACCATTTTTCTCTTCTTTTTCAGTTTACGAAATTTCTACTAATTAACCTATTTTCCATTCTACTGATTCTTCTTCTGTTGTATAGTATGTTAATAAACCTATCAAAGCAATTTTTTATCTCTGATCATGTTTTGTTAAAATTTTTCTTGTATGTCCATTTGGATTCTTTTTTTCAAGTGTCCTTCATTTCTGAGTTTTCTTGTCCATTCAAGCACTTTTTCCACGTCTCTAACTAGATTACTTAGCATAATTATTTTAATATATTTATTTTGAAACCTCTGTCTAAACATTTCAACCTCTGGGTCATCTTTGAATCGGGTTCTGTGACTGCTTTCCTCTTGTCAATGGGTTGTTTTTCCTTACCGTTTTTAATCTCATAGTTTTTAAATAAATTCTGAACATTGTGAACATGACAGTAGAGACTGAGGTAACCAGTATTTATGCTCAGAAATGAACAGATCTATTCTTCCCTCAAGACATTATTGTGATGATTTGAGTCACCTCTAGTGAAGAGTTGAGTTTAGCTGAGTTTTGTTTGTGCTACACTCTCAGTGGTGTAGCACAAACCCAGGTTTCAAATTCCTTCAGTAATGGTTTTTCTTCTACCTTATTCTTGTGTTTGAGGCCCTTAGGAATTCCGAACACATCCTAGCTCACAACTCCATCTATAATAACTCATTTAAAAAACTAGCTGTTTTCTTCATTTCAGTTTTTATGATGGCTCCATCTTCACTAAAGCTCTGCTAAGTGTGAAATCATTTATGCTTCCCTCTCTCCTCAAAGGGACTGGTCAGTATTTGAAATTTCATTCCTCTGTTTTATTTTGTATTTTTAAGTTTTTTTTTTAAATTACTGCCATTCAAGTTATCACAAATATAGTGCCTTAAAACGACACTTATTTATTATTTTGCATTTCTGTGGGTTGGAAGTTTGGGCACTGTGGACTCAGCTTTTCTCATGTGTCTTTATGTTAATAGTTTTTATATAATTTTAAAAAATCAGCCATTGTTTCTTCGAATGTTTCCCCGAATGTTTCCCCTAGTCTTTCTCTGTGACTTCAATTGCATGTGTTAGATCTCTTGATAGTGTCCCATGGGTCACTGAAACTCTGTGAGTTCTTTTTCCTTACAGTCATATTTTCTCTTGGTGCTTATGTTTGGATAGTTTCTATTTTTCTTCATCAGGTACATTCATCTTTATTCTGTAATGTCTCATCTATTGTTAATATTACTTAGTAAAATTTTCATACTAAATACTATATTTTTCAACTGCTGAGCTTCTTATGATCATTTCTCTCATTAGTGTTTAGTAGTTTTCTGCATATATTGTGCTTATTTTGTTAGATTTATACCTCTATATTTCGATTTTTTGTGCTGTTGTGATGGTATTATTTTTCTAACTTCAATTTCAGGCCGGGTGCAGTGGCTCATGCCTGTACTCCTACTACTTTGGGAGGCTGAGGCAGTTGGATCACTTGAGGTCAGGAGTTTGAAACCAGCCTGGCTAACATGGTGAAACCCCATCTCTACTATAAATACAAATTAGCTGGGTGTGGTGGCTGGTGCCTATAATCCCAGCTACTCAGGAGGCAGAGGCAGGAGAATGGCTTGAACCTGGAAGGCAGAGGTTGCAGTGGGCCAAGTTTGCACTACTACACTCCAGCCTGGGTGTCAGAGTGAGACTCCATCTCAAAGAAAAAAAAAATTCAATTGTTCATTGTTGCTATATAGGAAAGTAATTGACTTTTATATTGACCTTGTATCCTGAAATGCTACTACACTCATTTGCTCATTCTAGAACATTTTTTATTTAAGATTCTGTGGGATATTCTATAGACAATTATGTCATTTGCAAATAAAGACAATTTCATTTATTCCTTTCCAAAATTTATGCTTTCTATTCTTTTTTTCTTGTCTTATTGCACTATCAGTTCCAGTATGATGTTGAATAGAAGTAGTGAGAGGAGACATCCTTGCTTTCTTTCCAGTCTTCTGAGGAAAGTGTCTAGTTTGTCACTATTTAGCATGATATTATCTGTGGGGTTTCTTTTCTTTTTTCTTTTTATTTGGTAGTTGTTCTTTAAAGTTGAAAATCCACCTATTCTCAGTTTTCAGAGAGTTTTTATCATAAATGGGTGTTGAATTTTGCCAAATGGGTTTTCTACACCAATGATCTAATCACAGAGTCATGTCTCTCCAACTAGATGTGAGACTCCTAGGGGCAAGGCCTGTGTCTCTTGCTTCTGTAATACATCACCAGGACTGGAGAGCAAGACTTGGTCCTGGCTGTCTCATCCTCCCCTTCCACCTCACCCCACTGAGAATCCAGGCCAGTCAATCAGACCTCTCCACGTCCTCTTCACTTGCCCACTTGCATGCTCTGGAATTTGTTATCCCTCAGCTGTGAATACCTGTCCTTCTTGTCAGGGGCTGTCCAAATCCTACCATTTTCCAGGGTCTCACAAGGTGCAGTAAACATGGCATGGATTGCAATTTACAAATATCTCATTCTAAATCCTGTCTCTGTCACTTTCTGGATAGAAGAGCTGGGCATATTCAGAAAGTGGTATTCCTTCCCCAAGACTTTGTTATCTCATTTGTAAATCCAGGAGTTGATGATAACTGCTGTGAATGGGTTGTTGAAAAATGTAATGGGGGATATTAATTTAATAGGAGAGATAACAGGACAGTATAATAAGTTAGTGCATACATTTAAAACTTAGATTAAATGGACATCTTCCTGGAAAAATATAACTTACCAAAAGTGATTAAAAAGAAACAGAAAGTCTGCGTAGTCCTAAAATAAATTAAATTAGAAGTTTAAAATTGTTCCATACAGAAAAATGCCAGGCATAGATTGTTTTGTAGGTGACTTCTACCAAGCTTTCAGGGAACTTCTCATTCTAAACTTGCAGCAATTAGAAAAAAGAAGGCAATTCTCAAGGAATTTATAAGGCTACTGTAATCTTGATACTAAAACCCAGAAAAAGGTATTATAAGAAAGAAAGATTATAATTTAAATACTCCTCATGATCATAGTTGTAAAAGTCACAAACATGATTATCACTGAATTACTAAATTACTGGATAAATAACCATGCTTTATGACCAAGTTGGGTTTATCCTAGGATCCATTAATATTAGAAAAATCTATAAATGATTGCTATGTTAACAGATTTATTTCAATAAATGCCTGTGGGAAATTTAATATCCATTTAAAAATAATAGCTGGCCAGGCATGGTGGCTTATGCCTGTAATCCCAGCACTTTGGAAGGCTGAGGTGGGTGGATCACCTGAGGTCAGGAGTTTGAGACCAGCCTGATCAACATGATGAAACCCAGTCTCTACTAAAAATACAAAAATTAGCCAAGTGTGATGGTGCATGCCTGTAATCCCAGCTACTCGGGAGGCTGAGGCAGGAGAATCGCTTGAACCCACGAGGTGGAGCTTGCAGTGAGCTGAGATCATGCCATTGCACTCCAGCCTGGGCGACAAGAGCAAGACTCTGTCTAAATAACAACAACAATAATTATTATTATTAACAAACTAGAGATAGAAGAAAGTTTTTTTAACCTGGTAAAACACTTTTACCAAAAGCCTACAGCATATGTTTAAAATCAAGAAAACACAGGATGCTTTCTCTCTCCAATTCCACTCAATACTGTGTTGGAGATCCAACCACCCAACCAGAGCCAGTGGATAAAGACAAGAAAATCAAATGAAAGGTTAATAAATGAAAAAAAAAAAAAAAAACCAAACCAACACAAAATGTCAAGATTCTAAGATGTTTTTGACTGTATTTACCAGCAACAGAAATCATAGTTGAAAAGAGAATATTTACAATAGCAACTGCAATATAGGGGACAGGAGAATATATCTGGCAAAAAACACTCAAGATGTTTCTGGGGAAAATTATTGAAAGATACTTAAGACCTACATGTGCAGAGATATATTAAATTCATAGATGAGAAAACTTAATATTGTAAAGATGACAGTTTCTCCTTAAATAGTTCCACAGATTCAATAAAATCCCAATCAAAATCCCAATAGCATATTTAAGAGAACTTGACAAGCTGACTATAAAATTCGTAAGAAAAAGGATAAGGGAAAAAATAACCAAGGCACACCTGAAGAACAAGTCAGGGGGTTTGCCATTTCAGATATCAAGATTTATAAGCCACAGTGACTGGAAGTAGACCTCGATTTAATTATAAGCCCAGTGGAAGAGAGTGGGTGTCCAGAGACACATGTGTATGGAAAATGTATATTACACAGCTGTCGTCGCAGATCAGCAAGGAAAAGGTGATCCATGCCTCAACAACTGGTTATCCACGTGGGAAAAAAAAAGTCAAATTCCCAACTCAGAATACCATAAAAATCAATGCCAGATGGATAGAAATTTGAATGCAAAATGCAAAGCTTTAAATATTTTAGAAGAATATAGAGTATTTTTATGACCTTTGGTAGGGAAAGATTTCTTTACAAATGCATTAACAGTGCAAACCACAAAAGGAAAAGATGGACTAACTTGACTAAATCATGTTTGGGGCATTCTGTTCTTCCAAAGACTACAAAATAAAAAGTAAAAAGACAAGTCTTAAATGGGAAGAAGACATTTACAACCTGTAATCAATAAATGACTATTACCCTAAATAGATAAAGGACTCCTGCAAATCACCAGGATAGCAACAAACAAATGATAGAAAATTAGATAAAAGATAGAAACAGACATTTCACAGACGAAGAAACCTGAAGGCCAATAATCATTTGAAGATATATTTCGTTTCATTAGTAATCAGGGAAGTGAAAATTATGAACCTAGAGAATTACCATTTTACACCCACCATTCTAGCAAAAATGTAGAAGCCTGATAAATTTGGATCTGGGTATGGAGGAATGGAAACTCTTATAAGCCACTGCTGAGAGTGGAAGCAGACAGCCACATTATGCAACAATTTGGCACTGTCTTGTAAAGTTGAACAAACACACCCACCACAAGCCAGTGATTTCCCTTCTGGAATGTACCCCAGAGAAGCTCTTATGCAGGTGCATCAGGAAGCTTGTACGATAATGTTCCTAGTGGCCTCATTTGTAATAACAAACACACAAATGGAACCCCCCAAAGAAAGCAAAAAATTAGGACCAACTCAAATATCCATAGATAAGAGGACGGACCCATGAAATGTGCTATATTCCTGCAACAGAATACTGAACATCAGCAAAATGAATGAATTGCAGATACCCATGTCCACATGGACACGTCTAGAAATGATGTGGAGTGAAATATCCGAGCCACAGAGATCCATCCATCCATCCACGCATAGCTAGGACATTTGCATAAAGTTCATACACATGCAAAACTAAACAGTGCCTTGCGTGGTGATACAGACATATGTGGAGAAACTGCAAAGAAAAGATAGACAAGATGAACACACAGTGCAGGACAGCGGCCACCCCTGGGAGGCACTGGAGGAGGCAGCTGGGGAGGGTTACCGGGACCTTCTGTGCCCTAGGGAATATTCATGGCAGTTAATTTTACTGCTAGGCTTCATCATTTATACATTTGTTATACAGAATTTTTATGAAAACCAAAGAGTATATGGTAAAAAGAAGAGGTCTGGTGAAGTGCTGTATGAAAGCGCAGCACAGGGTCTAGCACGCACGAATCATGTCGGCTAAGATTGCACACACTTTTTCTGGAGTCAGACACTGCACCAAGCGGTTGACACGTGTGGTCTCTTTCAGTCTTCATGGCAGCTCTATGACTGGTACAGTTTTACAGATGAGGAAACAGACATCCATGTAGGTGATCTATGTGACTCTGTAGGTCCCTCTGAGCTGCTGTAGCCCCACCTCACACACAGCAGGAGCTCAGTAAGTGGTGAGGCCACTCTGATCCCTCTGTTCCTACAGCAGCAGCACTCCTCCTTGACAAGTGCCACGTTGGACCTTGCATTGCTCTTAGGCTAGCAGAATTCCCTGCAAGATCCTCTAGTACACAGTGCAAAGATGCTCCCTGTGCCTGCTCTGTATTTCCTGTGCCGGTGCTGGTATCCAGCAGGAGTACAGTAGGGGCTTCAATTTTGGTTGAGGTGTTATAGAACTCATCTCACATGTGGAGGACCCCCCAAAAGCTCTGTCCTGTTGGCTCCAGAGGCTGGGAGAAGAGAGCTCAGGGGCCATGAGGAAGGAGTAGGAGGGCCAGGCACTCACCCTGTAGCCATGGGTATCCATGAAGCACAGGCCCACTCGCTCATCCTCCTGCAGGGCACTCTGGTCTATGAAGCCCTGGTCCATGGCACTCTTCCTGTGCGTCCTCTCCAGGCAGCAGTTGGCAGTGGCCTTGGTCATGTTCACTGGCTTCCTGGAGAGGGGGGTCGAGGGGAGACACAGGCACTCTGTGGGGCTGGATGGGATCCAGAGGTGGGTAGGAGGTCCCACAATCAAGGGGCCTTGAGGCCGGGAGCCAGCAGCTGTCCTGGAAGCATGTCTGAATGCTGAGAGGTTCTGCCTCCATCCTTCACTCACCAGACCCTGAGAGCTGCTGCCTCCCCGAAAACGGGCTGGTCCCCTGTCCTGGGGCTCCCTGCTGAGAGCAAGGCATGGACCTTGGGCATGGGATTCCAGTCCTAAGTCTGACTGGCCCCACGGGCTCAGGAAATGAGAAGGAAAGTCATTCTGGGCCCACTTTGGTGTCACAGCAGAAAGCTGCCCCCACTGCACTCCAAACTAGGAAGGTGGCTAGACCCAGAATCAGATCAAGTTTTTCTTTTAGCAGTGGTGATGGGCGGCATGAAGCCACCTTCCCTCTTCCCCCGCCACATGGGTGTGGCAGCAGCCCAGCTGAGAAGGAGTTCTTGTCGGCAGGGGCTGAGCTCCAGCCTGGGCTTCACAGTCCTGTGCCCATTCTCCCCAGAAACCACCAGGCCTGAGGCCATCATCTGCCACAAACGATATGGAACAGAAACCTGCCAGGCTCCATCTTCCTGCCACCTGCCATCAGCCCTTCAACCCCACTCACCTCATCAGCCCATCTGGCTGCTGGCAGCAGCAGGGGGAGAAGGAGAGAGGCCCTGGTCCCTCCACTGGAGGGGCAGAGCTTCTGGAGCAGCTTCTGGGCAAGGGCCCTGCATGGCCCAGGCCTCCAGGCTCAGTTGCATGCATGAGGACAACTGTTTGTGATCCTGGAAGAACCTGGAGAAAGTGGGAGGGAGAGGAGGAGGGGAGGCAGGGGACAGCTCCATGATCAAGGGGCCAAGAAACAGGCACAGGGGGAATGATTTGGGACTCTTGTCAAGGCTGGAGATGAGCCCGAGGGGCCCAGTCACAGGGAAGGCTCAGAGGAGAGAGCTGTTCACCTGCTTGACCCTACAGCATGCAGGATGCAGGGCAGACCTGAGAAAGGACTTCCAGGTTATGTGGGCTCAGGGACACTCTGGGTTCCCGAGAGGCCGGCACATCTGCCGGGGACTCTTGGCCAGCAAGAGGGTCCCAACCTGAACAGGGGAGTGCGCAGAAAAAAGAGAAGACAGACAAGTGGGGTCTGGAGGACTGAGTAAGCAATGCTTAAACAGCAATGCCTAAACAGCAGCTTTATTGTGCACATAGTATATATATTTTTGTCCTACATCATTTACAGGAACAGATACAATCGTGTTATGCAGGTGGGTCTCAGTATCGGGGTGGGGAAACCTATAGTTAAAAGTTACTGACCTATGCAAGGCACCAGAGAGACAGAAACCTATTATCTTTGCGCAGTCACAAAAACAGGCACAGGACTAAGCAGTAGAAAATAAACAACACCATAAATTCAGGAACAGAAAATAGACACATTGTCCTGTCAGACCACATGAGGGTCACATCATTGTCTCACAAAGTTATTTTCATAATTTCCCTATTTGCAGTTCCTACTTTCCCAGAGCTCAACTGCCCCCAATGGGAAACTGTGTCCGGGCTCAAGCTCACCATATGGTGAGACCCAATTCCGAGGGGCCTCACATGGGAACATTCCCCACAGGACACTGACCATCCATGGGGACAGGGAGGCCAATGAAAGGATATTCCCAGACAGGCAAACCCCAGCCAGCCTATCCTGGGGCAAGGGAAGGACAGGATGACCTCTGAATGCCCCTCCTGCCAGGACCAGGATGTCCTTCCCATGCTATGAAGATGTCTGTGTGTCCCCAACGGGACCACTGCTGTCAGGCACTGGGGAAGGCACAGCCTTCCCAGCCTGGATGGGAGACGGCTCAGCAGGCCCAGGCCTCCTACCCCCAGCCCCTGCCAGGCTCTGGGCATCACTCTCACTGTGGCCCAGGGCGGAGCCAAAGTTCCCTTTAGGGGCAGATGAGGAGCAGCCTCTATGGCTGTGACCTTGACTACTTTGAGTGGGGAAGGGGCTAGGGAGAGACAGAGAAGGAGCGGGGAGGAGAAGAGAGAAAGGGACAGTAACAAGGAGATGGAAAGATGGGGAAGGGGACAGAGAGAGAGGAAGCCTCAGGGAAGACAGACAGGGCCACAGACAGAGGACAGCTGGCCAGGGTGGCTGCGTGTGGAGCCCAGAGAGGCCCCATCAGTGAGCAGATGCTGGCCTAGAGGGTGGTCTCCTGTGGTGCCACAGCTCTGTTCCCAGCCCTGGAGAAACAAACCAACGCAATCCACAGACGCCAGAACCCAGGAGGGACACCTAACGCTGCTGGCATCCAGCTGAGCTCAGTGCGAGATTAAGCAGATGGAATTCAGATGGAATTTAATACAGACACTTTGGAAAGTTCTGCCTCTGGTTTTGAAAACTAACTGCGCAAGCAGTGGGAAGGGAGAGCTGCCTGTCCGCAGCCCCTGCAGGAGCCAAGCTGGGGGCTCAGCATGAGTCCCTGGGTGTTGAGTTGCTGGAAAAGCTCATGTCAGGAATCAGCAAGGTAAGGAGCCACCCAGGGAGGAGGAGGTGAGAGGCCTGCTGTCCTGGGGGCTGGCCTGGCACCATCTGGGCTTGCTCTGTGAGGTGTGG
>CAUYQU010087453.1:0-41618 GCA_963574635.1 Cheracebus regulus | reverse complement strand
AAAATCTCTTCCTCTTTCTTTCTCTTTCATTTTTTTCTTTCTTTTGCAGTTTCTTTCTTTCTCCTTTTCTCTCTTTTTCTAAAATCTCTTCCTCTTTCTTTCTCTTTCATTTTTTGTTTCTTTTGCTGTTTCTTTCTTTCTTTTTTTCTCTCTTTTTTCTAAAATCTCTTCCTCTTCCTTTCTCTCTTTCATTCTAAAAAAAAAAAATGTAAAAAAAAAAAAAAAAAAAGAAGCAAGGGAAACAAAATTGTAGCTATATAGTGCACTGGCCAAAGTCCACTGAAGATGGGAGAAATGGAATAGATGAAAGCCCTAGCCTGAAGGAGGGGCAGGAATACCTACCTGCCAGGCCCAACATTCTGAGAGAGGATCAGGAATGTTGAGGCCCAAATTCACAGTCTGCCTAGAAAGGAAACTTAATTAGAACATCAGAGAATATCTTCTTCCTTACTTGCCCCTCCCCCCCCACCTCTACCTCAAGGCCAATTTAACAAGGGTTGAATAAAGATAACACTGAAATACAGGTGGGAAATCTGTAAGAAACACATTCTCTCTGGGGAGCTGTGCAAAGGGAAGATCCAAATCTAAATGGGGAAACCTAAACCTAAAACCAAGTGGACCGCAAACGTGAAACCCAACCCAACTCCTGACCAGAACAGCTCAATCCTGCATACATGAAAGACATGGCCTACACTAAAGGTAGGGTCAAAGCTCCTACTTAAAATGTTCAGCTTTCAACAACAACAACAAAAATCACAATATGTCCAAAAAGTCAAGGGAAAAAAGTCTGAAGAGACAAATTAATCAACGATTTCAAAATCAGAAGTAAAAAAGAAGCTGGAACTTGCAGGAGGGAATTTAAAATAATGATTAACATGTTAAATATTCTAATGAAAAAAGTAGAACATATGCATGATCAGAGAGGCAAATTCAATATGCATATTAAAAACTCTAAGAAGGAGTCAAAGGGCAATGATAGAAATTAAAAACACAGTAACAGAAATGAAGAAGGCCTTCAACAGAGTCACTATTAAACCTGACATAGTCAAAGAAAGAATTGTTAACTACAAGGCAGGTCAACAGAAATTATTCAAATTAAATTTAAGAAGAAAAAGTAGTGGAGAATGAAAGGAAAAAATCCAAAAAGGAAGCAACAACAAGAACTCAGGAGCTGTGGGATAGTATCACATGTTCTAGTACAGACATAATCAGAATCCCAAAAGGAGGAAAAGAAAAGAGTGGAAATGGGGGTGGCAGTGATCAGGGAAAAACAGTCAAGAATTTTCGAAAATTAGTGAAAAACACCCACCTACATATTCAAAAATCTCAGAGAATATCAAACAGAATACCTACAAATCTTATATTCAAATTCCTGAAACAAAAGACAAAGAGAACATATAGACAGCTAGAGAAAGACATATTACAGAGAAATAAAGCACAAATAGAGTCAACAGAAACAGACAGCAAGGTAACAGACTGTTAAACCAACAATATCAAATCACTTCAAATATGAATGTCCTAACTCATGGGTTAAGAGTAGAGACTGTCAGATTAGATTTAAAAAGCAAGTTCTAATTATATGCTGCCTATAAAATCCCACTTACATATAAAGATATAAATAGGTTAAAAGTTAAAGAAAACAAAACAAAACAGATAAAAAGGTATCATGCAAACATTAACCAAAACAAAGTAGGAATAGATATGTTAATGGCAGACAAAATAGACTTCAGAACAGAAAATATCAGAGACAAAATGTTAAATTAGGCTGGGTATGGTGGCTCATGCCAGTATTCCCCACACTTTGGGAGGCTGAGGTGAAAGGATCAGTTGAGGCCAGGAGTTTGAGACCAGCCAGGACAACATAGCAAGACCTTGTCTCTACAAAAATTTAAAAGTTGGGTGTGGTGGTGTGTACCTGTGGTCTTAGCTGCTTGACAGGCTAAGGTGGGAGGATCACTTGAGCCCAAGAGTTCAAGGGAGCAGTGATCTATGATTGCACCACTGTACTCCATTCAGGGCAACAGAGAGAGATCCCTCTCAAAAAAAGAGGTAAATTACATAATGATAAAGGGCTCAATTCTATAACTGACATACAATACTAATATGTAAGCATTAATCACAATACTTCAAAACATAGACAAAACTGACAGATCTAAAAGGAACATAGACAAATCTACATTCATAGCTGGAGATATTAGTATTCCTCTTAAGGAAACTGATAGAACAAATAGGCAGAAAGTCAATAAGAATACAGATAATCTATGAGCCAACATTATCTAATTAATGTTTAGAAAACATTCTACCCAACAAAAGAATACTCATTCAAGTGAATATGGAACATTCATGAAAATAAATCATGTTCTAAGCCATAAAACCTTCACAAATTTTTAAAAATTATATAAATTATAATCTCAAACTATAACAAAAGTAAACTAGAAATCATTAACAATAACAACAACAACAAAAATTGGAATGTCACCAAATATTTGTAAGTAACACTTCTAAACAACCCAAGGATCTCAGTCCATAGGTTCCAAAATGACAGTAAAACAAGTTGGCTTCACTCATCATAGAAAATAAAAAACAAATATACAGTGGCAAGACAGTGACCAGCAATATACCAGAACTCAAATACGAGTAGAGACAGTTTCTGGAGCTTTTCCAGAGAAGGTGAAGAAACTCTGAGAAGAAAGTAAGAAAACTGGACTTCCATATATATGATGCTTCTCCCGCAACCTGCCCAGCACAACTACATGAAAAATTTCCCTCTTAGGTTTCTACACTAGAAAAAATGGAATTCAGGTGAACATCAGCTTCCCCACTATCATGGGGATCTCTCTGCAGGGAGACCTGACCCTGTCTCAACCCACAGGAAGCATCATTCGTGCCTAAAGGGAGAAATATGCTTGAGGACAAACAAAGCAGGAAGGCAGGATTGCTGTCCCCAGTCTTGGAAACTCTCTCTGCTCTATAGCTTGAAGAGAAGAGAACACCTCCAAATTCATTCTAGGAGGCCAGAATTACCTTGATACAAAAACAAGACAAGGACACAACACAGAAAACTATATGCCAATATCAGCAATAAACACAGATGTAAAAATCCTCAACATATTAACAAACTGAATTCGGCAATACCTTAAAAAGATTGTGCACCATGACCAAGTGAGATTCATCCCAGGGATACAGGATAGTTCAACATACACAAATCAATAAATGTAATACACCATATTAACAGAACCAAGAACACAAAAACCATATGATAATTTGAATATGTGCTGAAAAGGCATTTGATAAAATTCAACATCTCTTTCTGACAAAACCCCCCAACAAACTAGGTAAAGAAGGAATGTACCTCAAAATAATTAAGGCCATATATGACAAATCCACAGCTAATATTATATGGAAACAGGAAATAATTGAAATCCATTTCTCTAAAACCTGGAACAAGACAAGAATGCTCCCTTTCACTATTTTTATTCAGCATAATACTAGAAGCCTTAGCCAGAGTAATAAGGCAAGATAAATAAATGAAGGGCATCCAAATTGGAAAAAGAAGAAGTCAAATTAGCCTTGTTTGCAAACAATATGATCTTATATCAGAAAAACCTAAAGATTCCCCCAAAAAACTGTTTGAACTAATAAATGAATTCAGTAGAATTGCAAGATATAATATACAAAATTCAGTAGTATTTATATATACCAATAGCAAACAACATTCTGAAAATGTTACAATAGTTACAAATAATATAAAATACCTAGGAATTAATTTAACCAAAGAAGTGAAAGATCTATATTAACACAAAGAAACAATAGTTAATAATAGTTACAAATAACATAATAGGAAATTAATTTAATCAAAGAAGTGAAAGATCTATATTAATACATTAAAAAACACTACAGCACTGATGAAAGGAATTGAAGAGAACACCAAAAAATGGAAAGATATTCCATGTTCATGGATTGAAAGAATTCATATTCAGACAAGGCACCAATAGAACAGAACAGAGAACCCAGGTATAAAGTTACACATTTAGAACCAACTCATTTTCAACAAACATGGCAAGATCTAACACTGAGGAAAAGACAGTCTGCAATATTAAAACGGCACAACCATAATGCAGAAGAATGAAACTAACTAGACCACTATCTCTCACCATATACAAATATCAAATCAAAATGGATTAAAGATTTAAATATAAGACCCAAAACAATGAAATGACTAGAGAAAAATATTGGAGAAATGCTCCAGGACGTTGGTCTGGCAAACATTTTTTTTGTGTGAGACTTCAAAAGCACAGGCAACAAAAGTAAAAATAGATAAATGAAGTTAACATCAAGCTAAAAAGCTTCTACACAGCAAAGGAAACAGTACAGTGAAGAGTCAATACACAGAATGGGAGAGAATACCTGACAAACACCCATCTGACAAGGGATTAATAACTAGAATACATAAGGAACTTACACATATCCTTTATTACCACTTCTATTCAACATAGTACTGAAAGTCCTGGCCAGAGCAATCAAGCAAGAGAAACAAATAAAAGGCATCCAAATAGGAAAAGAGGAAATAAACTACGCCTGTTTGCAGACATAATTCTGTATTTAGAAAATCCCATAGTGTCTGCCCAAAAGCTCCTTGATCTGATAAACAACTTAAGCAAAGTTTCAGGATACAAAATCAATGCACAAAAATCATTAGCATTTTTATACAGCAACAACATCCAAACTGGCAAGCCAAATCAGGAATGTAATATCATTAACAATTGCCAAAAAAAGAATAAGACATTTATTTTTTTTTACTGCATTTTAGGTTTGGGGTACATGTGAAGAACATGTTAAGGCTGTTGCATAGGTACACACATGGTGGTGTGGTTTGCTGCCTCCCTCCCTATCACTGTATCTGGCATTTCTCCCCATGTTATCCCTCCCCAAGTCCCCACCCTCTGCTGTCCCTCCCCTATTTCCCCCCAACAGGCCCCAGAGTGTGTGATGCTCCCCTCCCTGTGACCATGTGTTCTCATTGTTCAACTCCCACCTATGAGTGAGAACATGCGGTATTTGATTTTCAGTGTCAGTTTGCTGAGAATGATGGCTTGCAGGTTCATCCATGTCCCTACAAAGGACACGAACTCATCATTTTTTATGGCTGCATAGTATTCCATGGTGTATATGTGCCACATGTTCCCTGTCCAGTCTATCAGACACTTATGACTACAACTAACCAGGGAGGTTAGTCTCTAATAAAAATTATTAATACAAAATATTGCTCAAGGAAATCAGATGACATAAATAAATGGAAAAACATTCTAGGCTCATGGGTTCGAAGAATCAATATCATTGAAATAGCCATACTGTCAAAACAATTTACAGATTCAAGGCTATTCCTATCAAACTACCAATGGCATTCTTAACAAAATTAGAGAAAGCTAAATTAAATTTCTATGGAACACAATAAGAGTCCGAATAGTCAAGGCAACCCTAAGCAAAAAGAACAAAGCTGAAGGTTACAGTAACTAAAACAGCATGGTACTGTTTAAAACAGCATAAAAACAGACATACAGAGCAATAGAACAGAATAGAGAGCCCAGAAATAATGCCACATACCTGCAACCATCTGATCTTTGACAAAGCTGACAAAAGGAAGCAATGGGGAAAGGACTCCCTATTCAATAAATGGTGCTAGGATAAATGGCTAATCATACACAGAAGATTGAAACTGGATGACTTCATTATGCCACATAAAAATCAACTCAAAATGGATCAAAGACTCAAATGTAAAGCTTAAAACCATAAAAACCCTCAGAAGATAACCTAGGAAATACCATTCTGGACATAGGCCCTTGCAAAGGTTTCATGATGAAGATACCAAAAGTTTTGTTTTCAACAAAAACAAAAATTGAAAAATGGGACCTAATTAAACCAAAGAACTTCTGCACAGCAAAAGAAATTATCAACAGAGTAAACAGGCAACCTAGAGAATGGGAGAAAATATTTGCAAACTATGTATCTGACAAAGGTCTAATATCCAGAATCTACAAGGAACTTAAATTTATAAGCAAAAAATAAACAGCCCCATTAAAAAGTGTGCAAAGGACATGAACACTTTTCAAAAGAAGACGTATGATATTGTCAAAAAGCATATAAAAATATGCCCAATAGTACTAATCATTAGAGCAATGCAAATCAAAACCACAATGAGATATCATCTCACATCAGTCAAAATGGCTACTATTAAAAAGTAAAAAAGTAACAGATTCTGGCGAAGTTACAGAAAATAGTGAATCCATATACACTGCCAGTGGTACTGTAAACTAGTTTATTTAAAGCAGTGTGGCAATTCCTCAAAGAACCTGAAACAGAACTACTATTTGACCCATTAATCCTATTACTGGGTATATACCCAAAAGAATATAAATTGCTCTACCATAAAGACACATGCATGCACTCTTCACATAGCAAAGACATGGAAATCAACCTGAATGTCCATCAACAGTAAACTGGATAAAGAAAATGTGGTATATGTATATACAATGAAATGCTACACAGTGCATGCCAGGCTTAATTCCTAGGTGAAGGGTTGATAGGTGGAGCAAACCACCATGGCACACGTTTACCTACGCAACAAACCTGCACATCTTGCACATGTACACCAGAACTTAAAAAAAAAAAAACCTGCTTCTAATATAATAAATAGTGGAAGACCAAATGCTTTCCCCCCAAATGAGGAAAAAGGCAAGGATATCTTCCTTCACCACTCCTCATTCAACATTAAGTAGAAGTTCTAATCATTAAGATAAGGTTAAAAAAATGGCATATAGATTGAAAAAGAAGAAAAACACTGATGAAAGAAATCAAAGAATATCTAAATAAACCAAGAGATATAACTGTCATCAATTGGAAGATTGAATATTTTTACGATGTTCTCTCACAAATTTGATTTATATATTTAATGTAATCTCAATAAAAATGATAGCAAGATTTTTTGTAGATATAGACAAGCTGATTTTAAAGTTCACAAAAAGAGACAAAGGAAT
Source organism: Cheracebus regulus (assembly GCA_963574635.1). NCBI lineage: Eukaryota > Metazoa > Chordata > Mammalia > Primates > Pitheciidae > Cheracebus > Cheracebus regulus. The sequence goes on along the minus strand of CAUYQU010087453.1, from coordinate 34,584 downwards.
TAGATTAGCTGAAACAATTCTAAAAAAGAATAACAAAGCTGGAAAACTAATACAATCTGATCTCAAGGCTGTAAAGCTAGTGTAATCAAGCAGTGTGGTACTGATGTGAGGACAGACAGGCAGATCAATGGCACAGAAAAGCAAAGCCAGAAATAGACCCACACAAATAGAGTCATTTATATTTTACAAGCGGATAAAGGAAATTCAATGCAGAAGGATAGTTTTTTAAACGAATGTTAAAACAACTGGACATCCATATGCAGAAAAATAAATCTCAACATACAGCTCACAAGTTGCACAAACCTTAACTCCAATGGATCATAAAACTAAGTGTAAACAATAAAACTATAAAATTCCTAGAATAAAATCTGTATGATCTTGAGATTGGTGATGAGCTTTTAGATACAATACCAAAAATATAATCCATAAACAAAAATAATGATGAACTGGACTTAAAAACTCTTCCTCTGCAAAACACATTAAGATAATGAATGACAAGATGATCTCGCAGAATCTGTTTGTAAATCAGGTATCTCATAAATAACTTATATCTAGAACATATAAAGAACTCTGAAAATTCAACAAAAAGTTCACCAAAAACAAACTTATGAAAAGCCATTCAACTTCATTAGTCATTAGAGAAAGGCAAATTTAAATGACAATGAGATACCACTGTGTACCTAAAACAGCTATAATTTTAAAAAACTGACATTAACACATGGTGGTTAGATCTTAGAGCAGCAAAATTATCTTTCACGGCTAACAGGAATGAAAAATTGTACAGCCACTTCGGGAGACAGTTTAGTATAGTTTATTACGAAGTTAAACACTGACTTGCCATACAACTCAGCAATAGAACTTCTAGGCATTTATCCCACTGAATTGAAAACATATGCTCCTACAAGAATCTGTATGTGAATGTGATGACACTAAGGTGACTGACAGATGACTCTGTGTGATTGTTGAAACCCAACATTGTACGTCAGATGATACTTTTCAAAAAGACAGCTGACTAGATTGTGAACTAAAAATATGTTCACAGAAGGCAAAGCTCAATATATATGAATAGAAAGTCTCTTCAAAATTAATCAGAAAAGTCCAATTCACTCTCATACAAAATCCCAACAACATGTTTCATGGAACCTGGCCAACTGCTTCTAAAATTAATATGGCTACATATCATGCAAGAACAGCCAAGGTATTTAGAAAAACAAAAACTAAGAAGCAGAGCTATACTAGCAGATATCAAAATATATTTTAAAGCTACAGCAATTAAAATGATGTTATATTTGTGTAGAATAGACATATATATATCACTGCAACAGAATGGCAAGTCTAAAAACATATACATGTCTATATGAAAAATTGGCATATGATGGAGTAGAATACAGACTTGACTGTTCAATGAAGTATGGGAAGATCAATGATTTCCCATATGGAAAAAACAGAATTACATCTCTACCCCATAGTATATTCAGATAAATTCCAGATGGATTAAAAACCAAAACATAAAAAATAGAACTTTAGCTCTTACAAGAAAATGTGTTTATGACATCATAAAGAAAATCATTAAGGTAAAGTTGAATAAATCTGACATCACAATATTTGTAAAAGAATGTCATAAACAATTTTTTTAAAATACCAGAAGTTCAGAAATGTACTATAAGATGTTGCAAAATATAGAAGAAAAGATTAGTATTCAAAATATATTAAAAACACCTATAAACCAATAAGAAAAAAGAATCCAATATAAAAATAGGCAAAGGCTATGGACAGGAAATTTACAAATATAATGTAATGTTTTAATTATATTAAATATTAATATATAAATCTTAATAATTTGGGAAATGCAAATTAGAACACTCCATGTTGGGAAGATAGCAGTAACAAAGCAAAGTCCTTCCTTTAATGGCCATTGAATTCATATGCTCGTGTGTGTATGTGTATGTGTGTGTGTGTATGTGTGCTGAAAGTGTTGAACGGATAAACTTGAGATATAGTAATAAGTGCTATGAAATCATTAAAACAGAAAAATGTGATAGTGTGATAGCAATGGAAGGCTAGAAGAATGGGGAAGGAACAATACAGCACATTTGAACAGAAATCTGAATGAAAAAGTAGTCAGCTCTCAAAAGACAGTTAAGAGTATTCCAACACCATGCTTAGCACTTTGACCTAATACTGTATATATTATGAGCATGTTGAGTAAGTCAGATTTCTTCACTGAGAATTCTTACCAAATATTATACACATTATTGAAGTTCTTACCAAATATTATGCACGTTATCCAAGTTTTAAATCTGTGCCAGATAAGGCAAAGAATTATAGACATAATACTCCCAGAACAGACAGAATCCTAATATATTTTTCCACATTAAATTCACGTTTGTTAAGTTAAAAAAAAAAGTTAGACAACTATTCTGGTGAAAATTACTATTTAAATCTAGCAAGCAAATTATCATAGTAATTGTTTTTTCTGCAGCCAAAAATAACCTTGGAAAAAACAAGCACATACCTGAATATAATGGCGAAGAACATACAGAATTTCCCCATTTTGAGCTTTTTCAGACAATACTTTGTGAAATGCACTAAATGCTCTAGTACCCATTTCGGCATAGAGAATCACCACTGGTAAGTTCTCTTTGTTTGTAGGAAATTTATGATCTCCTTTAAACAGATAAGGTCTAGTCCTAAGATGAAAAAAAACACAAAGTTTTGAAAGAATTGAAAGTCAATGGCATCTCAATTTTGTATAATTGCTGCTTATCAAACAATTCATAATATACATAATCATTAAAAAATGAATTTAAATTTCCTCTGATGACTTTGTATATATAACTTAAACTAAATGACAGAAAAGAAAGAAAAGAATTTGGTTAACCCAAATCTAATATTAAAAATACTTTATTTCTCAACAAAGTTTGTCGTCTTTAAACAATAACATTTAATGGCAACATAATTTTCAGTGAAATAACATTTATATTTTATTCAATTGGATATAATTTTTCATTACAGCTCATATTTCCTAAAAACAAGGTATAAATATTTAAGGAACAAGGCAAAGGCACTACCTTATTCAAAGATTATCAGTACTTACTATGAACAAGTACTCATCAAATCCCCAAGTATAAGTAAAGAAACCAGGACTCTTATCAGAAACAGACTTTAACTGACTTCTTATTTGCCAAGCACTGTGCTAGGTTCTTTATGCTTATTAAATTCTATGTCACAAGAAAAATTGGATAACTACCATCACGGAAACTTTTAAGTTTCTGAGGCTCAGATAACTACTTAGGAAAAGATCAAATGGAAAGCTAGAATTTCAACTCACGTTTATAGAATTCCAAAGCCCATATGTTTTAGCAATTTATACAGGTAGAAAGCAAACCGAGAGATAATGAAGTTCAGAGAAACAAAGATGTGGAGAAATAACCTTTCATTTTAAGAATTCTGATATCTACAATCATCCAGTCAATTACTACCTTTGGATAACAAATATTAAGGACAGAAGAAAAAAGGGTATAACATTGCTACAGCCTGATAGTAAAAAGACTGGGTTTTGAAATCAGGCAGAATTGAATTCAATTATAGCTTAACTACTTACTGACTCAACATAAGCTAAATCAAAATCATTCAAGTACTCAATCTTATTGACTAACAGAATAATTTGAGAGACTTCCACTAGCTATTTGGCTTACAGTTTGTGACATTACTCAACATTGATAAAGAAATGTGTTTATTAAAAGTCTGTAAAATTATATCATTCAAGCATCTTTACATTAGCTTACAGTTTGGCTTGTACAGTATGTATAACCTTCCACTTTCTAAATATACTTTCATTCAAGTATTAAAATCCTCACATATTTATCCACTTTAATTTGATTACTGGTAATCAAGATGTGATTTTTAAAATACTACTGTCAATGTTTGGACAGCTGAAGCATAAAATAGAATCTTAGCCCCCAATAGAATTTCACTTCATTAATTTTCTGTGACAGATGAAGAGACATGAATCTGCAAAACAAGATACACTGAATTTTCTTTCTTCATAAGATGCTATTAATAAATGCTAAAAGAATACAAAATCATACTTCACATTTGAAAAGTGAAAGATTCTTAAATTGGATGAAACTATTGAAATTATTCTCATAAATTTTAATTGAAACCTTGGAACTCAAATGTCACTTATATAGGAGCTGGATTATCATTTTATAAAACTGATTTTATCAAATCAGTGTCATAGAAGTACATTTAGTAATTTATATAGGGTCTCTTACATTTTAATGTAAGTCTGAGAAATTCTTCCTTCAAAGAATTTACTTCTGTTTAAAACTGGAAAGACTGCCAATAAAGCTATGCTAGTAGATAAATCTTGAGGTTGAATATAAAAGGAAAAATTAGAGGAAATGGAACAGACTTTACAGACACAAAGGTAAGGACTCTCTACCATTTATTTTGAGACTGTGATAGCACCTTCCTTCCTTTACCTATAGACAAATAACTTTCCTTTTATGATTAATTCAGGAAGTGCTTGAATATATTATAGGTAGAAAACTTATACCCATAGAGGATGGCTGAATAAGAGAAAAACAATCTTTAAAAATTAAATAATTATATTTAAAAGTAGTACTTTTCATTTACTGAACTGACTAAGGTGTTAAAGATAATTAATACAAATTAACATTGGTAAAAATTTTAGGAGTAGAGTGTAAAACTTCAGCTTTCTGAAGATGATTTTAGAGTATATATTTTAAATGTATACATGTACTTACCTAGAGATTTTAATTATAGAAATTTAAGAAAATAACTGTACAAAGATATATGTATAAGGAAGTTCAATTAGATATTGTTTATAACAGAAGAAAGTTATAAACTACCTATATATCCACCACAAGGAGTGGGATAATCAAACGTACTTGTTCATTTCATCATGGTATCATTTACTCAGTATTTTTCAGCATTACTATATGGCAGGTGAACTTGTTGGACACTGGAGTAAACGTCACCCTTGTTATGCCATAGCAAATAACTTGGCTGCACTGTGTTTATGCCCTAGGGATCTGTGGAAATTCGAACTTAAGAAGAGTGTGACTTAAGATATTAGTGGAAGAAATTTCTAAGCAGCCAAGGGTTCAAGATGTGGCCTGGCTGCTTCTAACAATGTATGCTCAGATGTGGGAGCAAAGAAATGGCTTTAAGTTGGAATTATTTATATTTACGAGATAAGTAGAATGTAAAAGTTTGAAAAATTTGCAGCCATAGCCAGAAAAGAAGCAGCCCATTTTCAGGGGAAGAACCTAAGTAGGCTGTTGGGCAATCACTTGCTAGAGAGACTTGCATGACTAAAAGGGAGCCAGGAGCTGACAGCCAAGACAATTAAGAAAAGGCCTTGACGGTATTTCAGAGATCTCAGAGATCCCCTCATCATGCACTCTGAGGATTAAAAGGAAAGAATGCTCAGTGCCCTGTGCCATGCCAGGAGGCTGCTACTTGCATCCCAGCTGCTCCAGGTCCAGCCTCAGCTCAAAGGGGTGCAGGTACAGCTCAGGCCACAGCTCCAGAGGGCACAAGCCGTAATCCCTGGCACTTTATACATGGTCTGATGTCTGCAGATGCTCAGAAGGCAAGCATGAAGGAGGCTTGGAGGTCTCCACCTAGATTTCAGAGGATGTATGGAAAAGCCTGGTGCCCAGGCAGAAGCCTGCCACACAGGAAGGGCCCCCACAGGATATTCTACTAGGGCAGCACATAAAGGAAATGTGGGGTTGGAACCCCCACCCAGAGTCCCCACCTGGATACTGCCTAGTGGAGCTAGTAGAGGGAGGCTGCAACCTTCCAGATCCAAGGATGGTTGATTCACCAGCAGCTTGCACCCTCTGCCTAGAAAAGCCACAAGTACTCAACCCCAACCTATGACAGTAGCCACGTGGGTTGTATCCTGCAAAGTTAGAGGGCTGCAGCTGCCCAAGGCCTAGGGGCCCACCAGGATGTGGGACATGGAGTCAAGGATTACATTACAGCTTTAAGATTTAGTGCCTGCCCTACTGTGTTTCAGACTTGCATGGGGCCTGTTACCCTTTTCTTTTGGCCAGTTTCTCCCTTTGGTAACAGGAATGTTTACCCAATGCCTGTACTATCACTGTATCTTGGAAGTAAATAACTTGTTTTGATTTTACAGACTCATAGCAAATGAGTCTCAGATGACACTTAGGACATTGGACTTGATGTTGGAATGAGTTAAGATATAGAGAAGAAATTATTGTAATTTGCCACGTGAGAAGGACATGAGATTTGGGGGCCAGGAGTAGAATGATATGGTTTGGGTATTTGTCTCCTCCAAATCTCATGTTGAAATTCAGTCCCTAGGGGGCCCCCTCACTCTCTTGATCCTGCTCTCACTATGTGATGTGCCTGTTTCAGCTTCATTTTCCATCATGGCTGTAAGGTTCCTGAGGCTCTCACTAGACGCCAAGGAGATGGTGCCATGCTTGCACAGCTTGCAGAACCATGAAGCAACGAAACCTCTTTTATTTATAAATTATCCAGCCTCAGGTATTTCTTTATAGTAATGCAAAAACAGCCTAACACATAAAATTGGCACATACCAGTAATTTTATTTACATGTAAGAATACATAATTTAATGAGAGAAAGATCTAAGATATCCTTAGAATACATCTGAAGTACAACCCATGTTGATTTTTTAAAAAAGACTGTATCTGTATATGAATATATGAATTAAAAAAGAATACACACTAAACTGTTAGCAGAATTATGGGCCATTTTCCCTTTCTACTTTGCGTTTTTCTAAAGATTTGAATTCTTTTATAATATCATATAGGATTTTTTAAAAAACTTTAAACATATAGCTTTCCATTTGGGACAAAAGTTTAAAGCCACAAAAAAGAGGGTCATATTGATTTGAAGTGGCATTTGGAGAGCAGTCCCTGACTCTAAATTTTACAGTATGTCCAAAAATATTTAAAAAGACATAGAAAAATACAAAAATTCTTAATCAAGTTGAAAACTAATAATAACTTTATATCATAAATTGGGATTGAAGTCTACTAACTATAAAACCTATGCTGTTCAACTTAGAATCATAACTGACAGTCAACTTGACCACTTAAAACAAGAACATACCAGTAAAAAAAGAAGAGTAAATTGATTCTTCATCTCTTCCTACTTCCTATTCCATAGTTCAAAAATCCATGGTCTGGATCTGCCCCAAAACTTTATGGACATAATATTAAAATGTGACTGAAGGCCAAGCATGGTAGCTCCTGTCTATAATCCCAGTACTCTGGGAGGCTGAGACAGGCAGAATGCTTGAGCTCAGGAGTTTGAGAACAGTCTGGGCAAAAGAGCAAGACTCTATCTCTACAAAAAATACAAAAATTAGCTGAGCATGGTGGTTTGTACTGTAGCCCCATCTACTCAGAAGGCTGAGGCAGAAGTATCACTTGAGCCCAGGAAGCAGAAGTTGCAGTGGGCCAAGATTGCATCACTGCACTCCAGCCTGGGCACCAGAGTGAGACCCTGTCTCAAAAAAGGTAAAACAAAATAAAATTTGAGTTATATATCTGGGGGAAAGTGACAGCAGTTATTACCATCCTAAATGAGCATAACTTTCTCCCAGCACTCCCTTTCCAACAACAAAAAAATTAACACTACTATTAAGAAGAATTTTAAGAAATTGGGACAATGAGAATACCACACAGTAAAGAAAAGCAACTTTGATGATGTAAATATGTTATAATTGAAAAAAAGAAAAACCCAGTGTTTAGCTCAACCACAGACAGAAGAAAATGCATAAATGCAAAAGGTACTAATTAGAATAAAAAAGCAAAGGAAATTTATCAGTCATTTCTTTAAAAAAAAGATAAAAATCTAATCTGGAAAAACTAAAAGAAAACAAAAACTAAAGAAAATCTAGGAAGGATAAACATCTACAGAGAGGAAAAAAAATTTACATTACTATAAATACCTATGTGAAAATATAAATTATATGCTTAAATAAGAAAAAACAATTGACCAATATTGATAACATGTCATAAACCCAAGAGTGTATGCCTAAGCTTCATGTTTTTAAAAAAAGTTTTTTTTTCCTTTTTTGAGACAGAGTCTGTCTCTGTCACCAGACTGGAGTGAAGTGGCGTGATCTTGGCTCACTGCAACCTCCGCCACCTAGGTTCAAGTGATTCTCCTGCATCACCCTCCCGAGTAGCTGGGACTACAGGTGTGCACCACCATGCTCAACAAATTTTATTTATTTATTTATTTTTTTAGTAGAGATGGGTTTTCACCATGGTCTTGATCTCCTGACTTCATGATCTGCCCTTCTCAGCCTCCCAAAGTCCTGGGATTACAGGGGTGAGCCACCACACCCAGCCGAAAAAGAAAAAAAGAGAAAAAAAAATGTTATTAACTTTATCCTATGTACAGAAAGAGAGGGGGAGAAAGTTTCTGTCAGGTTGCAGAATTGTTTTACCCTACTTATAAGCTAATAAGTTAGCTTTTTTACTGTTTCATGGATTCTGGCAAAAGACAGAAGACTTCTGAGTCAGAAACAAAGAACTTGATTAATTGTGCACAACAAGCAACATGAGCATTAGCATGTTTACATGGGTTCCCCATGGTCCCACATTCCATAGGGAGAAGATGGACCCACAAGAATTCTACACAAGCAGTGGGTATGGATCGCACCTAAAGAACACTGAGTGTGGGAAACCCATCATTTAATAATGAGCAGTAAATAGGGTGCCCTTTGTCCCAGGGGGAAACATTAACTTATTCCTCAAAGTCACTCACTGAAAATACCCTGAGAAAAAGCTGTGGCAAAGAGTAGTCAGGGCCTCACACGGTCTTGGCATAGTCAGCTTGTCTCTATTCAGACTTATCAGGTACAGGCCTAGAATATGTGCATTTATAGGAGTAAGCCAGACCTTCAGATGGGCAACTGCAAATTACTTTGACAGTGTGCAAGCCCCAAAGAGTGGTATTTTTAATCTGCCCATCTGTAGTCTTCCAAGTGGCAGACCAGAAAGGTAGGCCACTGGCAACGGCACAAACGTCAGTATAAATGTATTACATTTCACCAAGGGCTCTGATTTTGTTCAGGGAGAGGATGACTCCCTTGAGTTCTGCCCACTGCACTGAGTATATCAACCACTTCTGCTTTTGGTTTTACAAGGATCCCACCAGCTGTTAACTTACCTAAACATACCAACCAGCACCCTGGCCCAGGCATTTAGGGAAACCACTGTGAACCGAGGGCCCTTTTGAGCCAGTGACCTTACTTCAGGCAGTGAAATGGGTTATTTAGTTCACTCCACAAAGAGTAGCTGCCACTTTTTCACATATACGTGATATCATGCTAGGGCCAAGCAGCTGTGCTTTTGAATACATCATTTCCATTTGAGCAGAGAGGCTTGCTGGTTCCTTTTACCTTGCTAGACACTGACTCCTAGTTGAACTATGTCAAAATGTAAATGTCATATGGCTTCCATGGGTCAGGTGTTCAGTTTATAAAAGCTTAATAGCAGCTTAAGAACTGCACATTTAAAAAGGAGTGTATTAAGTGGCTGAGTCAGGCAGGTGGCACTATTGTACTTGGAAACAGTCTCTCTGGGTAGTCCAGCAGCTTTGAAGTCTATAAAGTTGTGATGTCCTTTCTCTTCCTGGGATTGATTCTTTGTTTCTGCTGGACCACCCAAGAGTGTCCACATGGTAGTCCCTGAATGAATCCCCCTGGGCTTCACAAACACTGACAGCATTCACAGTGTAAGCATGTAAAATACCAATACCAGTTATGTAATCAGAGCCCAAACAATAATTAATCAGTCAAGTTTGAGTGCCTTTTCCTTTAGGAACACAGATCAAGGAACATGTATTGGGGCTACAACATAGTTATCAGGAGACTGCTATCACCCACCAAGATCAAAGGGAGAAAGAGGTGGGCAGTGGAAAGAAATGTATTGTCAACATTTCTCGACCCATGGGCCCTTGTCCTTCCTTTTCCAGAAGCCATGTGTCAATCAACATCCCACCCATGACAGTCTCCAGAACTATCAAGAACTGTGAAAGTCTAAGGTATGATTTTACCTGACTTACAAACTAATAAGTTAGCCTTTTATTCTTTTATGGATTCTGATAGAAGACATAAGACTCCTGGGTCAAAGACAAATGACTTTATTGCTCATGACATAGAGCAAGCAGTATTAGCATTATTATGCTTGTCCCCAAAGTCCCACAGGGGTGACAAATATAAACTTAGATGGATCCTACACAGCTGGCATATGTTTCAGTTAAGGAACACCAGGCTTGGGGAAGCATTGCTTTATAGTAAGCAATAAAACATGCTTGCTCCCTGCCCCCAATCTCACAAGCAACCGTTACCTTATTCCTCAAGGTTACTCACTGCAAACACAACCCTAAGAAATGGCCCAGGTAAAGAGTGGTCAGGACCTTACAGTTTTTACTGGTGGGACCAAGAAAGAACATGCAAGACTCACAGGGCCCATGGCAGATTGCCTTTCCTAACAGTTTGATGTTAATTTTTTTGTAATCTTCAAGATATATTAGCTTCTATAAATAATTATAACATCTGACATCAGAAACCAATGACAATATGATAAATTTTAAACATTACAAAGTGTCCTTTAAAAGATGCTCTAGGAAAGGAAAAAATATACACTAGTGCTAACAATTTTATAGTGAGTCTAATAATGTCATAAAGGAATAGATAATTCCTATGCCATATTAACTCATCCAGAGTAAGGATAATATGGTTGCCTAATTCACTATATGAAAGTAGAATGACTGATAAAAATCAAAGATGTGAAATAATTTCAATAAATTTATAGCTATTCATTTATTAAAACAGAAGCATGAAAATAAAATGAAAGCAATCTTAATTCAAAAGCAAATTAAGGTAATATCCCACACCATTAATCAGCAGTTTTCCTCAGCAATATCCTACATCATTAATTATTAAGATAATATCCCACATAATAATTAATCTTAATTATTAATATACCACACCATTAATCAGTTTTCCTCAGAACTGAAAAGAAGGTATAATATTTCAAAATATTTTGCAACACATTAGTATGTCCAATGGAAAAAACCTTGTATACACCTCAGTAGAAGAAAAAATGTTGATAAAATAATTATTTCTGCCTTGAAGTTTAAACAGATATGAACAGAGAAACCTACAATGTTATCTGATAAGAGATTCAGTACAACACAGATGTAAATTTTTCCTAAATTAAACAATAATTTTACCATAATTCGAATTAAACCCTAACAGAGCTTTTGGGGGAGGGTAAATTGGAGAGGAAACGGATTCCAATGTTAATTTAGAAACATCAGCAAATACAAGGAGCTAAGGCATTCTGGAGGAAAAACAGCCACAATGAAGAAGAAATCATTCTGTCAGAAACTGGATAGTAAAGCGATAAATGTTAAAACAGTATGGCACTACTGGTAACGGAACATAATATAAATAGAATGAATACAATTGACTAACTACCTGAGGAAAAAAATATGGATTCTTACCTTCTGATGAAAATAAATTATAGATAAATTAAAATTTAATGTAAAATAAAAGGAAAAACTTTAAGAAAGCTACTGCAGAGAATTAGTAAAATCTCCCAGTCAGGTTTGGGAAAAACTGTTAGTATAAAAACAGTATAAAAGTCACATATACAGGAAAGTTTGGCTACATAAAAATAAAAGCCTTTTGTATATTAAAATCAATACAAGCATAAGAAAATATTAGAAAAGGTTTAACAAGTGAAAGAAGTATTAATATGCATAAATATATATTACCATTTAATAGAGCGCTTTCAAAATTAAAGAATTTACTTTTCAAAGTATAATCAGGCAACAAAAATACAGTGATATATTACTCTGTAAAAAAAATCACAAATTAATAATTTACTTCTGATTTGACATTTTTGAATTAAATACTTGCAAAAAAGCAAAAAAAATAGTTTTGAATACAGAAAGCAACCTCATCTACATTATTGTTCTGATTACTAACTTTGTTATTCCCTAGGTATATATTCAGTTTATATCTAAAGAGATAACGACCAAATAAATTCACTTTGCCTGTTTAGTTCACAAAACAATTTATGCTTATATGAAACCTATTTCATATATTTTATGTTATTCTGGCAAAATTTATATTTTAAAATCAAAAGTTAATCAAGATAAAATGTTCTCAGATATATTAATGTGTTTAATACAAAGCATATTATTAAATATACAATGTCTTAGAATATTAATTTTTTGTTATAAGAAGTTTCTGATATTTAACTCTCCTCTCTCTTTATAACCACTTCTTTCATTATAGGCTATTATTAATTTACCTTGAAGCAGCCTTCTTCAGCAGCTTTTTAATCTCATTAATTTTACAGGTGTGCTTCTTATGGATAACCACAAATGCATTACAGCCATCTGGTGGTGGCTCATCAGCTGCAATCTAAGATTTCAAAGATTATATTTAGCTACAGTAGTTGATAATTACAACATGATTTTAAAACCCTCACACATTACTTTGATTAAAATAAATCATCAACTACTATTAAGTTATTGCTCTAATTAAAGTAAAAAACATCTATATGTAGGTAGGATCTAAGAAATATTTTAATAAAATTAACTTTATCCTAGGAAAGACATGCTTCAAAGTTATTGAAAAAATTATATTAAAATCTTATGAGACTTCATTTCAATGATTTGTCCTCATAATTTCCTTATCCAAAATAACCATAAAAATTACAGAATATATTCAATTATATTATAATCAATGACAACAATAATATAATCAATGATAAGCTATGGAATCAACTATAAACTTGTAGATCATTTTGAACTAAAGATGTTCATATTAAAGAGCTCTGTGTACATGGCTATGTGCCTCTTTGTCAAATATAGTTTGGGTATTTTTACACACCTGCTGAAACATCTGAATAGCTGGAGAGTATGCCCTTATAGAAAAAGCAAACTTTAAGAGGTTGATGTGTAAATTGTCTAAAAACTGTCCAGCTTTCTTCAGGATTAAGTTGTAATAAGAATAATCTGATTCTATAAAAAAAGTCAAAAGAGAAAAATGTTAGTATTTTATACACAACAGATTGGCACATCTTCCACCATACAGCTGACTTAATCAACACCATATAATCATATCTGAAGTTTGGTTATGGATAATGCTAGAGAAAAAATGAAAATATCAAGAACTCAGTTCTGTAATCAACTTCATTTTGGATCTTCCAGTAATGTCCAAGTAATCAACATGAGACCAGATGAAAATAATCCTGCCATTAAACTCTATTTGGAAACACCAGCATTTCAGATCAACTTACTTTAAAGTTGTGGAGTTATATTACAAGGATAAGATATAAGTCCTACCTACAAGGCAAAAATTAAGAACAGCAGAAAAGTTAAAGAACATGATTGTTAATAAATTTTAAAGTACCTGTATGAATAAATTCTACTGAGATTTAGTGCCAATAGCCAAGTATAATTAGTGTATCCAGAATACTTTGAGGAGACAAAATTTGAACCAGGTGCACACCCCAATTAAAGCTCTTATCTCCTAGTAGTGTACTTCACTGTTTTGCTGTCTCCTTCATTATATTTTGAAGTCTTGAGAATGTACATTTACTCATCTTCATATTCCCATCATGTAAAGTAGTGCAAGCATTTCTCATGACTAAAAATTTTCTCAGAAAAAAATTTTGAAAGGAAAAATTATTTGCTTTTGGAAATATTTCAGTTTAAAATGTTATTAAAAAGTATGTCTGATCTCTTTATTTTTAAAATCTACTTTGTAAAATCACAAAATTGCTGAACTTCAATGCTGCCTAAGCCAAATAGGCTTCAGTAAATGGACACTTAAAACATCTGAAATTATAGTTTATCTTACATTTACACTCAGGAACAAAATAATAAACTATTTTAATCACCAACACTAAGAAGATCTCTCTATATCTAAACGGCTAAAGATTTCACTCTTAAGCAATTCCATGTTCATCTATTCTAGTCTTTGTAGAGACAGGAAAATAATAAACCTTTCTTTACAATAAAGCCTCTGCTGTTAAAACCTAATTTCAAATTTATCTTTAAGCTACTTACCTACCCTAAGAAACACATTAATAAACACTTTTTAATTCTGAGGAAGATATATTTATATATGGGTATATACTCTCATATATATACAAAAACAGAAATTACTGTTTTACAGATAGTGAAATGACAGTATATTAGTTACCTGACTTTTTGGGAGTATTAAAAGTTTCTTTAGTGGTTTAAGAGTCAAAGTATTCTGCTAATAAAAATGCAATATACATGTCAGTATACATTTGTCCAAACCCACAGAATATACAAGAAGAGGGAATACTAATGTAAACTATGGACCTTGGGTAATAAGGATCTGTCAAGGTAGTTTCATCAATTGATATAAATGTACCACGCTAGTGGAGGATGTTGATAACAAAGGAGGCTATTTATGCATAGGGGAAGGGGACATATGGGAAATCTCTATACTTTCTGTCGAATTTTTCTGTGAAGTTAAAATTGCTCCAAAAAAACTAAGTCTACTTTTAAAAGAGAAAAAAAAATGTACTATTACTAGATGCAAAAATTATCAAAGAAATCTAGGTAAAAAGAAAACCGTATCTCAACAATTTTTTCTTTTTTTTTTGGAGACAAGGTCTTGCTCTGTCACTCAGGCCGGAGTGCAGTGGCACAAACACAGCTCAAACTCCTGGGTTCAAGTGATCCTGTGCCACACCCTTAACAAAGTGCTGGGATTAAAGGTGTGAGTCACCACACCTGGCCAATTTTTTTTTTTTCACAGCTCAAACACCTGGGCTCAAGTGATCCTCTGCCTCAGCCTTGCAAAGTGCTGGGATTTAAGGTGTGAGCCACCACACCTGGTCAATTTTTTTTTTTTTTTTTTTTTTTTTTAGGAGACAGGGTCTTGCTATACTGCCTAGGCAAGTCTCTGACTCCTGGGCTCAAGCAATCCTCTGGCATTGTGCCTTCCGAGTAGCTGCTATCACATAGGCACACCACCATGCCCAGCTAACAATTTTGATTTCTTCTTGGTGAGAATGCAATATCTAAACATGACTATGAGTTATCTTATCATAAAGTATTAAAGCCTTCTATTTTTGGAAAAAGATGCTTAGACTGGTTTCCATTAAAACATGTTTTCAAATTTAATGTTCAGATTTACTAACCCAGTGAAGCATTCACACTTAACCATTACCATTAAAAAATAATAAACATACAATGTGTACACATAAATACAAGTCTTACAAGTTAAAATTTGTACATCACCTACCTGTTTGCTTATAAATTGCTAATTCTTGCACAGTTTCCAAAAACTGCCAAAATTTTTCATTACTTTCTTCTGCCATAAATTCACTATTAAAAAAATAAAAGTAATCAGTTAGTAGATGGAATTTAAAATGGCTGAGATACTATAAACTATCTCAAGAACTAAACTATAGCAAAAAAAAACTCTTAAAAATTAATGTCAAGTTACTAATTTCCACTTACTACAACACTGGAAAAAAACCACATTGATTATTCTTACCTGAGGTATCATTCTCAACTATAAACTATAAAGCCTTTTCATGTCAGGAAAAGGCTTCATGAGAAATTACTTTTGGCTTTTTCTTGTTATTAGCAACAACTAAAAAACTGATAGTTTATTTTATCTTCCCATATGAAATGGCACTGATAAATACAACAATGATAATAAAGAGAGATTATATAAAGGTAAAAAGTAGGAAAAAAAGACCATCTATTTTTCATAAACAAAAATTTGTTCTATAAATATTTCATAGAAGTTATATTATCTATTACCTTTACTTATTTGTGTAGAAAATCTTTTTTATTATTTAAAACAGAAAGATCTTAATTTTAAACATTAGGAAATCACTGTATTGCACTATGTCTTTGGCCATAAAATCCGATGAAATTTCCATTTGTATTTAAGAAAAAATGGCCAAAGCCATTTAAAGCCTTTCAAAAATAATGAAATAAATGAAAGATTATTTAGTTCTGCATGGAGAAAACAGGAGACAACTAAAAAAAAAAAAAAACAGGGTTAACTATTTAAATTAGAAAAAAAAAGCCACCAAACAGACGGTGCTGATTATTTGTTATTGCTCACCTTATCTTTCTCTCTAGCCTTGGTAAACTTAAACTAATGCTTAAAATAAATGGAAAGTATTGAGGACATCCACAACACATAGAGTAACTAATTATTGTGAGTCTGAGATGGCCACTAAAGAGGAAGAAGTGAGAATGACCGATTAATTCACCAACATAAACACGACAAGCCTACGAATTTAGAGTAAAAAATAACTTCAAATCACTCTTGCTATTAAATCAACGACTTGAAAAAGAAAAAAAAAGGAAAGCTGAAAGCAGAGGAAATAATGGAAAACAGTAAATAGGACATGAACTGAAAGAGATAGGAACAGTACATCTTAAGTAGGAAGCAATGCTTAATTGATTTGACCAAACAGCTACAGACATGCTCATATACTATGTAATCATAAGTAAAAGACTTATTCCAACTACCAGAATCTGTACATCTAGCTAAGTCTGATCCTTCAAAGTGATCACCTCAAGAAACTGTTACAGCTAACAAGGGAAGTGAAGGACCTCTTCAAGGAGAATCACAAACTGCTGCTCAAAGAAATGAGAGAGGACACAAACAAATGAAAAAACATTCCATGCTCATGGACAGGAAGAATCAATATTGTGAAAATGGCCATACTGTCCAAAGCAATTTATAGATTCAGTGCAATTCCCATTAAACTGATGGCAGCAGTGACCATCTGCAGTGGCCTCTGCAGAAACACCAGCTGCAGCAGGGGAGACATGGCCGGGGTTGTGCACTCCATGGAGCTGGTGGGAGCAGGGAACAGGCAGAAGCTCTCTCTTCTGAGTTGGCAGGGTGGAGGGCCCACACTCCCCAGGCACGGCTGTCCGGACTGAGGCATCCCTGTGCTCTTGGGGGCTGGAAGCAGGTGGGAGCCCATGCCTCCTACTGAGTTGGCGGCGTGGGAACCCTGTGCTTCCTGGGCACAGCTATAGCCACCCAGCTCCAGCTGTGGACCTGGGCATCCCTGTACTCTCAGGGCCTGCAAAGCCCCCTCTCCCACCACAGGCTGGAAAGTGCCTGCTCCTACCTCCTGGCCTCTCCCTGCTCCCGATGCCTGCTCCAATTTCAGAGCAAAGTTGTGCCTAAGCCCAGAAGCTGTCACAACCTGACTGGGTGTGCATGCATTTGGGGCAGCACTGACATACCAGCCCCCTACTACCTCAGCCCCCTCTGGACTTTGGGCACCAATGGGCATGTGATGGAGGCTGAGAGGGGTCTGGGGGCAGCTTGGCACAGGCCCGCAGGCACCCTGTGATGTGAACAGCTTTGGTGCCATGGACGTGGTGGATGGCAGGTTAATGGTGGAAGGGAGCAGATGGGCAAAAAGGGGCGGGTGTCTGGTGAAGCCCACCTTCAAGCTAGGGACACAAGCCTGGGGGCTGGGCTACCTGTTCACGGACTGAAGTGAGAACTTACGGTGCTTATTCCAAGGCCACACAGGGCCACCCATGGACCAATCAGCACATACTTCCTCCCCTCTGAAACCCATAAAAACCTCAGATTCAGCTAAGCTCAGGCAGATGAAGGGATGACCTGCCTGTGGATAGGAGCTATGCATTTAAGATGTCCTCTCCACTGAGGGCTGCCCAGACATCAGGACGACCCGATTTCGGGTAGAAGCTACCCACTCCATTTCTCCTCTCTGCTGAGGGTTACAAACTCAACAGGATGACCTGCCTGTGAAAAAGAGCTACCCACTCTGAGTCTCCTCTCTAATGAGAGCTACACTCATCAGGACGACCTGCCTGCAGAAAGGAGCTACCAAATTTGGGTCTCCTAAGAGCTGTATTGTCACTTAATAAAGCAACCTTTGCCTTGTTCACCCTCCAGTTGTCTACATACTTCACTCTTCCTGAACATGTAACAAGAACTCAGCAACCTGCCAAACAGCAGGACTGAAAGAGCTGTAACACAAGCAGGGCTGAAACAGGCACCTCACTTGCCATGTGGCAGGCAATGAAAAGGAGAGAAAAGCTACAGTCCTTTGGGGAGCCCAGACATACAGTCTCCCTGAGCCAGAGCTGTGTCACCCTCTCTGGGGCTGTGCGGTTCCTGGTATCTCCAAGGTTCCAGGTGTCACTGCATTCCACAGTGCCTGCGGTGGAAGCTGCCTGCAGCAAGTCTGGTCGAACCACAGTCTTGTACAAAGCTGGCGCCTGTGTCAGTACCTGGAACTGCCCACCCCACTGCAGCCAGCATGCCTGGCTGTGTGCAGGGGCCAGATCCTGTGCTTGCTCATGTGCTCATCACCACTCCGTGCCTGGCTCAACGTTGGCAGGCGTGGGATCTGGGCCAATAGCACAAGCCAAGCATAGCCTGCTGGTCCAAGTAGACAGAATGTGGACAGCGGGCCAGGGCAAAACTCAGGCAAAGGTGCTACCAGCCACACAGGTTTCCAGCTGGCAAAGCAAAAACCCAAGGATCCTATGACAAAACTACCACTGACATTTTTCACACAATTAGAAAAAAATGGTTTTAAAATTCATATGGAACCAAAAGAGCCCAAATATCCAATACAATCCTAAGCAAAAAGAACAAAGCTGGAGGCATCAACACTACCCAACTTCAAACTGTACTACAAGTTTAAAGTAAACTAACTATAAGGTTAAAGTAACCAATACAGTATGATACTGGTACAAGAACAGACACATAGATCAATGGAACAGAGTAGAGGACTCAGAAATAAGACTGCACACATACAAGCATCTAATCTTTGGCGAACCTTACAAACACAAGCAATGGGAAAAGGATGCCCTATTTAACAAATGGTGCTGGGAGAACTGGCTGCCATGTGCAGAAAACTGAACCTGGACCCCTTCCTCACACCTTATACAAAAACTAACTCAAGATGAATTAAAGACTTAAATGTAAAACCCAAAATTATAAACACCCTAGAAGAAAATCTAAGCAATACAATTCAGGACCTAGGCACAGACAAAGATTTCATGACAAAAATGTCAAAAGCAATTGCAACAAAAGCAAAAATTGACTAATGGGATCTATTTAAACTAAAGAGCTTCTGCACAACAAAAGAAACTATCATCAGAGTGAACAGACAACCTACAGAATGGCAGAAGATTCTGCAATGTATCCATCTGACAAATGGATACATTGTCTAATATGTAGAGTCCACAAGGAGCTTCAACAAATTTACAAGATAAAAACAGATGACCCCATTAAAAAAGGGGCAAAGGACATGAATAGACACTTATCGAAAGAAGACACTCATGCGGCCAAAACATATGATAAAAAGCTCCACATCACTGATTATTAGAGAAATGCAAATCAAAACCACAATGAAATACCATCTCACGCCAGTCAGAATGGTGATTATTAAGAAGTCAAGAGAAAACAGATGCTGGCAGGGTTGCAGAGAAAAAAGAATGCTTTTACACTGTTGGTGGGAATATAAATTAGTTCAAGCATTGTGGAAGACAGTGTGGCAATTCCTCAAAGATCTAGAAGCAAAAATACCACCTGACCAAGCAATCCCATTACTGGGTATATACCCAAAGGATTTTAAATTATTCTATTATAAAGATACATGCACACATATGTTCACTGCAGCACTATTTACAATAGCAAAGACATGGAATCAACTTATATGTCCATCAATGATAGACTGAATAAAGCAAATGTGGTATATATACACCATGGAATACTATTCAGCCATTAAAAGGAATGAGATCACGTCCTTTGCAGGGACATGGATGGAGTTGGAAGCCATTATCCTCAGCAAACTAACTCAGAGACAGAAAACCAAACACCACATGTTCTCACTTAGAAGTGGAAGCCAAATAATAAGAACACATGGACACACAGAGGGTAATGACACACACTGGGGCCTGTTGGGAGGGTGCAAGGGGACACAGAACATCAGAAAGAATAGATAATGGATGCTGGGCTTCATACTAGGTCACAGTTTGTCACGCAGGCTGGAGTGCAGTGGCACAAACATGGCTTACTTGAGGGGCTGCGGTGGGAGGATCGCTTGAGCCTCTGAGACCTCCTAGGCTCAAGCGATCCTACCACTGCAGATGCTCAGGTAACTGGGACTACAGGCACATGTCACCATGCCCAGTTCATTATTTTGGACCAAGTTTTTTAAAAGGTAACAAACTGGCATTTCCAATTTTTCACTTGCCTTATAAAATATATGGCTCAAAATAACTGTATTTCATAAAAAAATTCTGCCCAGAGAAAATAGTTATTTCTATAAAGCGTGTTTTCATATGTACTAAAGAGTTTGACAGTAATTATAAGTGGAATTTCAAAAATATTTTCAGTAAGATCAACACAAGTGGAATAAATGCAGCTCAGATGTACAAATTAAGGTACGCATATTATAAAATTCTAGCCTCTTCAGCCCATAATCACCTCTAGCCAATTTTTTTTTGAGACAGAATCTCCCTCTGTAGCCCAGGCTGGAGTGCACTGGCACAATCTTGGCTCACTGCAACCTCTGCCTCCCGGGTTCAAGCAACTATCTTACCTCAGCCTCCTGAGTAGTTAGGATTATAGGCGTGCATCACCATGCCCCGCTAATTTTTGTATTTTTAGTAGAGATGGGGTTTCACCATGTTGGCCAGGCTGATCTTAAATTTCTGACCTCATTATCCACCTGTCTCAGCCTCCCAAAGTGCTGGGATTACAGGCGTGAGCCACCATGCCCAGCTGTAAATTTTGTTATAAATTTCTTTATGCAGGGAATATACCTTATTCATCTTTGTTTCCTACATACGACTATACTCAAGTTATGCACTCAAATTTCCAGGATGAACTGAAAATATCTATATGTGTGTGTGTGTGTACATGTGTATGTATATATCTATGTGTATATATACATACACATATATATCCATACACAGTGTATATACACACATAGAGAAATGTGTGTGTATATATATACACACACATTTATATATATAAATATACACACACACAAATATATATATGCATTTATAGATTTTGATTAGGAAGCTCAATTTTTAAATTTAAAGCATTATTCTTTGAAATTTCCCTTACTTGCTCCCACATTATTTTCCTTAAGTTTCTAGCTGCCCAGCTCCTTCAACTTAGTCAATACTCTTCAGTTCTTCCACTTCCACACTTACTCTTCTCAACCTCTTTATTTTCCTACAATTTTGATTTAAGAGAAACATAAACAAATTGAAGGAGAGTAGAATAACAAACTATACAAAATAAATTTCTTGAAGTGCAGTGGTTGAAGAAACTACAGGTTTTTAGCCTGCTACTGTCACACAATGTGTCACACACAGAAACAGACTTGGTTCTGAAAGAGGATCAGTAGATAAAAGGTATAATGAGAAAGATTTTAGTTCATATAATAAAGGACCTCCTATAATTTTGATTTGTCCACAATAAAACAATAAGGCACATGAGGTAACACTGAGCATCCTCTCTGGATTATCCAAGGACAAACTAGTTTCCACAGGTTCAGTATATTGTAGACATAATTCTGATGGTGGCTTAAAGTATATCTTTCCCTACAAAAAGTCCCTTTCATTGAATTAGCATTACTGAGTACCTAACTTTTGTTCACTGTGCCTTGGCAAAATAAACATAAAAAACAGTTTTGTCTCTGAAGCTCACATTTTAACAAGAGATTAACATATATGATATCTTACAATAAAGATTATTACAGAAATACCGGCCAAACGTTATGAGAGAATAGAAAGTTATTAAAGATAGAGTAATATGGTATGCCCACAAGTAAGGTTTCAATGAAGAAGACTGTAATAGAATGATATATTACTCTTCTAGGGCTACCACACCATTACCCAAGGATCCTCTACACATTTTTCCTGGATAACCCCATGTTTATACTGGGCTTCTGCTGAGATGGTTGAGTAGATTCAAGAATCACAGGTCTAACCTATTCAGCAAGAGAAATTTACTCTCTCACAGTTATGGAGGCCAACAGTCTGAAATCAAGGTTTGAGCAGCCTTAATGCAGAAGATTCTAAAAGCTGATGGGTGGACATACCTTTTTTTGTTGGGGGCATCATTCAAGCCACCCTCTAGCCTCCCAAAGCCCTCAAAATCCACCTCCCCTACATAAAATACATTTGTCCTTGTAATGCCCTCCAAAACTCAACCAATCACAGCATCAACTCTAAGTCCAAAATCTCACGTAAATATCAACTCTATTTACAAGTTTTATCATCTAAATCATGTATGAGTGAGACTCTAGGTATGATCTATCCTGGCATAAAATTCTCCTTTGTCTGCCTGTGAAATCAGAAAACAAGTTATGCTTCCAAAATGCAATGGCGAGACAGGCATAGGATGGACACTCTAATTCCCAAAGGAAAATAATAGAAGAAATAAAGGGGTTACAAGCAAGTTGAAAATCCAGCAGAGCAAATTTCCATTACATTTCAAAGCCTGAGAATACCTCTCTGTGGCCTAATGCTTCACCCTCTGTGCTGTCTCCCATGGTTCTGCCTGCAGATTTACTCTTTCTTTCTTGAAAGAGCAGCACAATGTTTATAGCCAAGTAGCTCTATTAGTCCATTTCCTGCCTGTAGAATTTTGGAAGTCCAACATCTTTCTCTAATTTTGTCTTGTCTGTCCCTTTTGGTCCAAGCTGGTAGCATTTCTAATATATTCCCAAAAACTTTGTAAGACTGTTGTATATCTGACCAAGAGCCACACCATTACACAAAGATCCTCCCCAGAACCTTCCTGGATAACCCCATCTTCTTTATACCAAGCTTCTGCTGAGATGGTTGAGGGGACCCATCAATCACATGCTTAACCTATTCAGCAAAAGGTTATCCTGCCAGGTTCCTGTCCTTCTCTCCAGAGCACACATTCACAACACTGAGTTTTCTAGTTGTAGCACCCTTTATGATTCTGATAGGCTGAGAACCTCCCAAATCACCAAATGTTGGTTCCTTTTTCCTTACCTGTTCCTTTTTCAATTTATCTCTTTCTTCTCTCATTTTAATATAAGCAGCAAGGAGAAACTAGGTGGTACTTTCAACACTTTGCTTGGACTTCTCAGCTAATATCCAAGTTCATCACTTTCAAGTTGTTTTCCACAAACTGTAGAAACCAAGTCAGCCAGTATTCTATCACTACATAACAAGGGTTACCTTTCTTCTAGATTCTAACATAGTGTCACTCATTTCCTTCTGAACCATTGCCAGAACAGCCTTCAATGTTCATATTTCTACCGGCATTCTCTTCAAGATGACGTAAGTATTCTCTATGATGATAGAAGTTTTTTCAACTTCTTTCATCTCTTCTAAGCCCTCAGCAGAATCACCCTTAATATCCAGATTTCTGCAATCTCCTCAAGGCAGTCTAGGCTTTCTATAACAAATTTCTCAAAATTATTCTAGCCTCTGCCCAACTCCATAGCTACTTCTACATTTTGAAGTATTTGTTACAGGAGCACTCAACTTTATGGTACCAAAATTTGTATTAGTTTTATAGATCTGTTTAACAAATTACAAAAAACTTGGTGAGCTAAAACAGAAACTTATTCTCTCACGATTCTTGAGGCCAAAAGTCCAAAATCAAGGTGTTGGCAGGGCTGTTCTCCCCCTGAAGGCTCTGGGGAGACTCTTCCATCCTGGAGGCTTCAGCTGTTACTTGGCTTGAAGCTGCCTAACTTCAGTCTCTAACTTTACATGGCCTTCTCCTTTTGCCTGTGCCTTCTCTTCTTCTGTCTTTTAAAAAGACATTGGATTTGGGGCCCATCTAGATAATCTAAGATGATCTCATTTCAAGATCCTTACTTATATTAACAAAGACATTTTTCCAAATAAGGTAACATTCACAGGTTCTGGGAGTTAGGATGTGGACATATCTTTTTGGGGTCCAGCATTCAACCTATTACATTCAACCTTGACTTAGATGGAGTTACCTCCCAATAAACCCATAGTAAGTTGCAAATACTATAAGTAAAAAATGCATTTAATACCCTGGTAAACCCATAGTAAAGTCAAGAAATTCTAAATTGAACCATGTTAAGTTGGGGACCATTTGTACAAGTGATGAGGTTTGTAAATCAGACTGTCAAGGACCGTAAGGAGCATCCCACAGGAGTTCCAATTCCAAGACTTTTGAGGCAAATGTAAAGACAGAGACGGCAACAAGCAGTCTAAGGCTGGAAGAAGTTAGACTAATTTGGAGCTAAGTGTGAGATCAGATCTAGGCAAACTGTTAAACACTGGGGAAAGGATAAAGGAAGGGGATCAAAATTAAGCTAGAATCATGTATTCAATAAAAACTGTTTTAGCCTCCCACTCAAATGGACAGAGCAGCATGTAGAGTCTTACATTCTGAACTTCTGCTCCAGAACTACTGCAAGAATAAATCAGGAAAACCAAGAGAACCCACAGACCCTCTGAAGGAAGTGGATTGCTCCTGCAGGACCTGGGAGACTCCCCAAATATTGTGAGTACCCAAACTGTGAGAATGGGAAAGGGGGATCGTCTACCCCCAAACACACACTCTAACTGGGAAACCTGAAGGTATAGATCATGGGAGAAGATTCTGACTTTACCTGGATCTGAGTCAATTTAGAGAGTCAAGCAAAATACAGAGTAGAGGAAGCAGCAGGAAAAGCCCTGTGGGCTCTATGGGTCCCCTAGGAAGCCATTTCTGTCTTGTCTCACAGGGGTGCTTGAGAAGGGCTGCCAGAGGTACTGGGAAAAGGCCACAGGGAGAAGGAAACCTCCAGCTGAACTTTTTAACAATTCCAACCGAACAAGAAATCTCCTAGGCAGAACTTGGGGAAGGGGATGAATCTGGTGTGCAAACTCCACAGGTGGGGAAGCATGAGTGAGAGCCCTACTTGCATTTCCAGCTCGAAGGCTGGTAGAAGGGGCAAGTTCTGAGCCCTGCTCACCCATCACATGGAAACAGATTCAGTGCTGTTGGGTGGGGCACAGTGGGAGTGAGACTGACCTTTTCGGTTGCATGGGAGCTGGGCCTGTGACTATAGGCTTTCCCCCTCTTCCCTGACAACCTGCATGACATAGCAGAGGCAGCCATACTCCTCCTGGGAACATAACTCCATTGACCTGGGAATCCCACCCCCAGTCCCCCATAGCAGCCACAACAACTGAGCCCAGACATGTTCTAGCCCTGCCCCCACCTGATGGTCCTTTCCTACCCACCCTGGTAGCTGAAGACAAAGGGCATATACTCTTGGAAGTTCTAGGCCCCCAACCCACACCTGATCCTTCCCATACTACCACAGCTGATGCTCTCTTGAAAGCGCCACCTGCCTGCAGAAGGCCAGCACAAAATTAGTGCATTAAACACGAAAAGTAAGGACCCTCAGAGAGTCCATTTCACCCCCCTGCCACCTCCACCACAGCAAGTGCTGGTATCCACGGCTAAGAGACCCACAGATGGTTCACATCACAGGACTGTGCAGAAAATTCCCAGAACCAGCCCAGAGCCTAATTAGACTTGCTGGATGCCTAGATCCAGAAGAGAGAAAACAATCACTATCGCTTGGTTCTCAGGAAGCTACATCTTTAGGAAAAGGGGGCGAGTACTACATCAAGGGAACACCCAGTGGGACAAAGTAATCTGAACAACAGGCTTGAGCCCTAGACCTTCCCTCTGACAGAAACTACCCAAATGAGAAGGAACCAGAAAACCAACTCTAGTAATATGACAAAACAAGGTTCTTTAATACCTCTAAAAAAAAAAAAAATCACACTAGCTCACCAGCAATAGATCCAAACCAAGATAAAATGTCTTATTTATCTGAAAAAGAAT
Organism: Cheracebus regulus; assembly: GCA_963574635.1. Taxonomy (NCBI): domain Eukaryota; kingdom Metazoa; phylum Chordata; class Mammalia; order Primates; family Pitheciidae; genus Cheracebus; species Cheracebus regulus. The sequence continues at coordinate 8,629 of CAUYQU010087453.1, read as the reverse complement.
TTAAATTGTCAGTTATTAAGCTATTCAAGGAGGCACCAGAGAAAAGCAAAGCCCAATCTAAAGAAATCAAAAAATGATACAAGAAATGAGGGGAGAAATCTTCAGTGAAATAGATAGCATAAATAAAAAACAATCAAAACTTCAGGAAACAATGAACACACTTATAGAAAGCAAAATGCTCTGGAGAGTCTCAGCAATAGAATCGAATAAGTAGAAGAAAGAACTTCAGAGCTCAGAGACAAGGTTTTTGAATTAACCCAATGCAACAAAGGCAAAGAAAAAAGGATAAGAAAATATGCACAAAGCCTCCAAGAAGTCTGGGATTATGTTAAATGACCAAACCTAAGAATAATCAGTGTTCCTGAGAAAGAAGAGAAATCCAAAAGTTGGAAAAACATATTTGGGGGAATAACAGGAAAATTTCCCTGGCCTTTCTAGAGACCTAGACATCCAAATACAAGAAGCTCAAAGAACACCTGGGAAATTCATTGCAAAAAGATCATCACCTAGGCATACTGTCATCGGGTTATCCAAAATTATGATGAAGGAAAGAATCCTAAGAGCCATGAGGCAAAAGCACCAAGTAACCTATAAAGAAAAACCTATAGATTAACAGAAGATTTCTCAGCAGAAACCCTGCAAACTACAAGGGATTGGGGCCCTATCTTCTGCCTCCTTAAACAAAACAATTATCAGCCAAGAATTTTGTATCCAGCAAAACTTGTCTTCATAAATGAAGGAAAAAGATAATCTTTTCCAGACAAAAAAAAATGCTGAGAGAATTTGCCACTACCAAGCCAGAACTATAAGAACTGCTAAAAGGTACTCTAAATCTTGAAACAAATCATAAAAATAAATCAAAACAGAACCTCTTTAAAACACAAATCTCACAGGACCTATAAGACAAAAATACTATAATAAAAACAACAACAACAAAGGTATACAGCAACAAATAGCACAATGAATAAAATGGTACCTCACATCTCAATACTAACAATGAATGTAAATGACCTAAATGCGCTATTTAAAAGCTACAGAATTACAGAATGGATAAGAATTCACTAACTATCTGCTGCCTTCAGGAGACTCAACTAACACCTAAGGACTCACATAAACTTAAGGTAAAGGGGTGAAAAAAGACATTCCATGCAAACAGACACCAAAAGCGAAGAAAAATAGCTATTCTTTTTTATTGTACTTTAGGTTCTGGGGTACATGCAGGATTGTTGCATAGGCACATACATGGCAATGTGGTTTGCTGCCTCCATCCACCTGTCACCTATATCTGGCATTTCTTCCCATGTTATCCCTCCCCAACCTCCCCACCCCCGCTGTCCCTCCCCTGCCCCACCCAACAGACCTCAGTGTATGATGCTCCCCTCCCTGTATCCATGTGTTCTGATTGTTCAACACATGCTTATGAGAACAAGGAACAGCTATTCTTATGTGAGACAAAACAAACTTTAAAGCAGTAACAGTTAAAAAAGACAAAGAGGGTCATGATATAATGATAAAAAGGCCTTATCCAACAGGAAAATATCACAATCCTAAACATGTATGCAATGAACACAGCAGCTCCCAAATTTATAAAACAATCACTACTAGACCTAAGAAATGAGATATTCAGTAATACAATAATAGTGGGGGATTTCAGTACTCCACGGAGAGCACTAGGCAGGTCATCAAGACAGAAAGTCAACAAAGAAATAATGGATTGAAACTATACTCTGGAGAAAATGGACTTAACAGATATTTATAGAACATTCTACCCAACAATGCAGAATACATATTCTGTTCATCAGTGCATGGAACTTTCTCCAAGATAGACCATATGATAGGCCACAAATCAAGCCTCAATAAATTTAAGAAAACTGACATTATATCAAGCACTCTCTCAGACAACAGTGGAATAAAACTGAAAATCAACCCCAAAAGGAACCTTTAACACCATGCAAATACATTGAAATTAAATAACCTGAATGATCAACAATGAAATCAAAATGGAAATTAAAAAATTATTCAAAATGAATGACAACAGTGACACAACCTATGAAAACCTCTGGGATATAGCAAAGGCAGTGCTAAGAGTAAAGTTCATAGCCCTAAATGCCTACATCAAAAAGCCTGAAAGAGCACAGACAATCTAAGGTCACACCTCAAGGATCCAAAGAAACGAAAACAATGCAAACCCAATCCCAGCAGAAGTAGGGCAGTAACCAAAATCAGAGCAGAACTAAATGAAATTGAAATAAAAAAAATACAAAACATAAATGAAACAAGCTAGTTCTTTGAAAAACATTAATAGACCATTAGCAAGATTAACCAACAAAAAAGAGAGAAAATCCAAATAAGCTCAACTAGAAATAAAATGGGAGATATTACAACTGATAACACTGAAATACAAAAGAGCATTCAAGGCTACCATGAACACCTGTGTGTGCATAAACTGGAACACCTAGAGGAGATGGATAAATTCCTTGAAAGATACAACCCTCCTAGCTTAAATCAGGAAGAATTAGATACCCTGAACAGACCAGTAAGAAGCAGTGAGACTGAAGTTGTAATTTAAAAAATCATCAACAAAAAAAGTCCGGGACCAGAGAGATTCACAGCCAAATTCTACCAGACATTCACAGAAGAATTGCTACAAATCCTGTTGACACTATTCCATAAGACAGAGAAAGAGGGGATCCTCCCATGAAGCCAGTATCACCCTAATACCAAAACCAGGAAAAAACATAACCAAAAAAGGAAACTACAGACCAATATCCCTGATGAACATACATGCAAAAATTCTTAACAATATATTAGCTAACCGAATCCAACAACATATCAAAAAGATAATCCACCATTATCAAGAGGGTTTCATACCAGGGATGCAGGGATGGTTTAACATATGCAAGTCAATAATGATATGCCACATAAACAGAATTAAAAACAAAAATTACATGATCATTTCAATAGATGCAGAAGAAGCATTCAACAAAATCCTGCATCCCTTTATGATTAAAACTCTCAGCAAAATCAATATACAAGAGACATACTTCAATGTAACAAAAGCCATCTATGACAAACCCACAGCCAACATAATACTGAATGGGGAAAAGTTGAAAGCATTCTGTCTGAGACCTGGAACAAGACAAGGATGCCCACTCTCACCACTTCTATTCAACATAGTAATGGAAGTCCTAGTCAGAGCAATCAGACAAGACAAAGAAATAAAGGGCATCCAAATCGGTAAAGAGCAAGTCAAATTACGACTGTATACCTAGAAAACCCTAGAGACTCCTCCAAAAAGCTCCTAGAACTGATCAAAGAATTCAGCAAAGCTTCCAGATACAAAATTAATGTACACAAATCAGTAGCTCTCCTATACACAAATAGCAACCTAGCTGAGAATCTAATCAAGAACTCAACCTCTTTTACAATAGCTCCAACAAAAATAAAATACCTAGGAATATACCTAACAAAGTAGGTGAAAGACTTCTACAAGGAAAACTACGAAACACTGCTGAAAGAAATCACAGATGACACAAATGGAAACATATCCCATGCTCATGGATGGGTAGAATCAATACTGTGAAAATAACCATACTGCCAAAAGCAATTAAATGCAATTCCCATCAAAATACCACCATCATTCTTCACAAAACTAGGAAAAAAAATCCTAAAATTCATATGGAGCCAAAAAAGAGCCCACATAGCTAAAGCTATGAACTAAGCAAAAAGAACAAATCTGGAGGCATCATATTATCTGATTTCACAGTACGCTATTGAGGAAGGAGACTTCCTTTTCTCAGTCTGTGCTTGGAGAAAACGAGGAAATGAAAGTTAAAAGTCAGCCAGATGAGGTCAGTGGAAGAACCAGTTGACACTGACCAGGTCTGGAGGTTAAAAATTAAACCCCCTACTCCTAACCACAATCCTAACTATAGATCACAGGTGTGGTACGGAGGAACCTTATCCCGGAAGGCATTGTTCTTACTCAACTGCTCAAGACCCCTATCTAGTCACGTCCCCACACTTGCTAAATTAATCACGACCCTCTCACATGTACACCTCTTAGATCTCTTACATTGTGAGCCTTTAAAAGGGCCAGGATTTTCTGTCAGGGAGCTTCGTTGTTGAGGCATCTAGGCCTGCCTCAGCGCCTGGCCAAATAAAATTACCCCTTCCTTCCCTGTTTGGTGTTCGAGAAGTTTGTTTGCAGCCGCTCCTGCTTCACTATAAGGCCACTCTCCAAAACACCATGGTACTGGCATAAAAACAGGCACATAGACCGATGGAACAGAATACAGAACCCAGAAATAAACCCAAATACTTACACTCAACTGATCTTTGACAAAGCAAACAAAAACAAAGTGGGGAAAGAACACCCTATTCAAAAACTGGTGATGGTATAACTGACCAGCCACATGTAGAGAATGAAACTGGATTCTCAGGTCTCACTTTAAAGTCATCTCAAGATGGATCAAGGACTTAAATCTAGAAATGGAAACTATAAAAATTCTAGAAGATAATATCAGAAAAAACCTTCTAGACATTGACATAGTCAAGAATTTCATGACCAAGAACCCCAAAGTCAATGCAATAAAAAAGAAAAAAAAAAAAACAAGATAAATACCAGAGACTGTTTAAAGAGCTTTTGCACGGCAAAAGGAACAGTCAGCAGAGTAAACAGATAACCCATGGAGTGGGAGAAAATCTTCACAACCTATACATCTGACAAAGGACGAATATTCAGAATCTACAAGGAATTCAAACAAATCCGCAGGAATAAAACAATCCTATCAAAAAGTGGGCTAAAGACATGAATAGACAATTCTCGAAAGATATACAAATGGCCAACAAACATGAAAAAATGCTCAACATACTAATGATCAGGGAAATGCAAATCAAAACCACAATGCAATACCACCTTACTTCTACAAGAATAGCCATAATCAAAAAATCAAAAAAACAGATGTTGGCATGGATGCGGTGAACAGGGAACTTCTACACTGCTGTTGGGAATCTAAACTAGTATGACCACTATGGAAAACAGTGTGGGGAGCCCTCAAAGTAATAAAAGTAGACCTATCATTTTATCCAGCAATCCCACTACTAGGTATCCACCCAGAGGAAAAGAAGTCAAATGAAAAAGATACTTGCACATGCATGTTTATAGCAGTACAATTCACAAGTTCAAAAATGTGGAACCAACCCAAATGCCCATCAATCAACAAGTGGATAAAGAAACTGTGGCATATATATATATATATATATATATATATATATATATATATATATATGATGGAATACTACTCAGCCATAAAGGAATGAATCAATGGCATTTCACAGCAACCTGGATGAGACTATTATCCTAAGTGAAGTAAGTCAGGAATGGGAAACCAAACATCATATATTCTCACTGATATATGGGAGGTAAGCTATGAGGATGCAAAGGCATAAGAATGACACAACGGACTTTGGGGACTCGGGGAAAGGATGGGGAGTGAGGAATAAAAGACTATAAATTGGGTGTAGTGTATACTGCTGGGGTGATGGGTTCACAAAAATCTCACAGATCACCACTAAAGAACTTACTCATGTAACCAAACACCACCTGTTCCTCAATAACCTATAAAAATGAAAAAAAAAAGTTTTTTAAAGCTGGTTGAGCATCAAATACATGCAACTTATATGCAGTGATGGAGTCTCTCTTTGTGACCACACGCTGTTGCTGTGAACACCATTAAGTCGTTGGCGTAAAACTTTTTTTTTTTTTTTACTAAGTTACTAAGTTTCCTAGTTTTATGAAGAATGATGGTGGTATTTTGATGGAAATTTTTGCTAAGAGAAAGAACTTTCTAATTTTACTCAACTATTGGAATACTAAGGGGCAAAATGCAACAGCTACAAGTTTTGTTCCTGCAGAGTAAATGATAGGTCATGAACTAATTTTGTTGGAAGAGATAAAGGAAAAATATTTCTTTGCAGGAAGCTGCCCTTCCCATAGCAAGCTTAGGAGCTGACGGTATGATGTTATCATTACGAAACTAGGTACTTTAAACACTGCGGAACTGAACTGCCTATCTCAGTTGAAGCGCTTGCGTTAAGTGCCACGTGTAAATGCTAATAAATCCCAATCAATTAAAGCAGAGCAGGGAAGTTTTTAAAACTGTGAGCAAAGTAAGACCTGAGGGGGAAAGGAATTGCAAATGAGTACTGCACGGGAACCGAGAAGCTGCCCTGGGTCAGGACTGGAGAGGAGGTAGTGATTGATGCTCAGGGCCAGAGCGGGAGTGTCTGGAGAAGCCGGCTGAGAGCTAGAAGACACCCGCTGTGAGCGCGAAAACAGCGGAGCTGAGAGTGACAGCGTGTCCACACCCGCCCGGCCAAGGGCCCGGCCCGCACCCACCTCGCCTCCAGCAGCAGCGGGGTCTCCGGCCACTTCGCGGCCAAGTGGGCCGTCACCGCCTTGGACGCGGAAACTGTCTCGGCGCCGAGATGCAAGAGCCACAGCGCCGTGGAGCCCAGGAGCAGCCGCACCACGTTCGTGGCCTTCGCTGGCGCCATGGCACGGAGAGAAAAGCGCGAGTGTCTTAGCCCCGGCATCCACAGTCTGTGACCGCAACGCTCCAGCCGGCTCTTCCCGGCGCGCGGCTGCCCACTTCCGGTGGGGGGAGCTCGAGTCCGTTACTGGGTGCCAGGTCCGGGCCGGCGCATGCGTGTCCCACTCAGGCACGGTCTAGTGGGTGCGGTCTGGGGAGCCGACGCCAGCTGGTCACTGGGCCACGTCCGAGCAGCCGGGGCGGTGCCAGGTTGCTGAAATGCGTCACGGATGCTCCCGCGGGTCCACTCCCGGGACCCTGGGTTCTCGGACAGGCCATGGGACACGGGGCGGGAAGCGGGCTCTCCAGACCCAACTAGAGCTGGCTGGAGTTACCAAAATCGGGAAGCAAAATCAGGACCACTTGGATATTGTCCACCTTTTACATAGGAGGAAAATAAGGCCTGTAAAAGTTGAAGTCCCCACCTCGGGCTGTTCTCAAATGTTACTACAGATTGGAATCACCAGGGAGAGCTTTTAGACGGCCGCCTCCAAGGCCACGCCCCGTCCCTGAGAATCTCGGGGGAGTGAGATTCAGCATAATAGCATTATTTAAAAACCACAGGTGATTACAGTGTGCAGTCATGTTAGGAAACCCTGGAGTTATGTGTGGCTCTCAAACTTTAACCACCTGCCTGTGAAGACACTACAGAGTGCTGGGTCTCCCTCCCCACAATGTTTCGAATTCAGTAGATCCCTTGCGGGGGCCGAGAATTTGCATTTTATTTTTGCCAAGTTCCCAGGTAATACTAATGGCTAGAAATCACACTTCGAGCCTTCTCCACTCAAAGGCAGGCATCAGCTGTGAGCTCAATGGAAATACGGAAGCTCAGACCCCAACCCAGACCTACTGAATCAAGATCTCCATTTAACGGAAACCACAGGTGATTCCTATGCACATGAAAGGTGGCGAAGAGTGATTTAGAGGGTTACATGTAAAAGTGCACAGAAAAGTGCCCATAAGCCTGGGCGTGGTGGCTCACGCTTGTAGTCAACACTTTGGAAAGTTGAGGCGGGAAGATTGCTTGAGCTGAGGAGGTTTGGAGGCTGCAGAGAGCGGTGATTGAACCACTGCCCTCTAGCCTAGATAGAGGGAAACCCTGTCTCAAAAAAAAAAAAAAAAAACGCAAATAAGTTATAGTTGTTTTGTCAGAGTAAAATACATGGTAAAATAATTTAGGATATGCATGGATCCATTGCTTTTTTTCTCTCCTGTTACTCCTTTGTTCTGTAGGGAAACAGGGTCTCTTGAAGTTGCAGAAACATAGTCAATCCCTTTTCTCGTTTACTTGCTTAGGCTTCACCCTTCCATAGAAGACCCTATTCCACTAATAAATTCTATGAATTTCCAGAATAATTTCTCACTTCCAAAGTTTAGCCTTCATTTCCTGATTTATCCTACTCAGTATGAGCTATCCTTCCTTTAAATTTCCTCTGTTGTAACTGCCATATAGTATTTAAATTCTCACTTTAATACTTGAATACAATATTTATTTCTCCTGTGAGAGATGGCCTATTCCCATAGAACTCATGCCTTATTCATTTTTGGCATCCCTTGCAGTACCTAGCACAATATTTCATATGTTACTGGGGCTCCATGAGGATTGAAGAATCCTTGTATTTTGGATAAGAAGGTAGAAAGCTAAGGCAAATGAGCTTCATTTCTATCCATAGTGTGTAAGAGAAAAACACATTATTAATCTTTCACAAGTATTTGCTTTAATTAACTCCCTATTTCCATTCATATTTAGACCAAAGTTTTTATTGAGATTGTGGGATTAAGGAAATAAGATATTGACACCCTACTGTCAGACAGATCAATTGTATGGAAAATTAATAAGGATATACAGGATTCGAACTCAGCTCTAGACCAAGAAGCCCTAATAGACAGCTATAGAACCCTTCACCCCAGATCAACAGGATATACATTCTTCTCAGCACCACATCACACCGACTCTAATATTGACTACATTATTGGAAGTAAATCACTCAGCAAATGCAAAAGAATGGAAATCATAACAGTTTCTCAGACCACAG
>CAUYQU010087449.1:0-14655 GCA_963574635.1 Cheracebus regulus | reverse complement strand
GAACAGACACTTCTCAAAAGAAGACATTTATGCAGCCAAAAATGTGAAAAAAACTCATTATCATTGGTTATCAGAGAAATGCAAATCAAAACCACAATGAAATACCATCACATGCCAGTTAGCATGGCGATTATTAGTCAGGAAACAACAGATGCTGGAGAGGATGTGGAGAAATAGGAACACTTTTACACTGTTGGTGGGAGTGTAAATTAATTCAACCATTGTGGAAGACAGTGTGGCAATGCCTCAAGAATCTAGAACCAGAAATACTATTTGACTCAGCAATGCCATTACTAGGTATATACACAAAGGATTATAAATCATTCTACTATAAAGACACATGCACATGTATGTTTATTGCAGCACTGTTCACAATAGCAAAGACTTGGAACCAACCCAAATGCCCATCAATGATAGACTGGATAAAAAAAATGTGGCACATATACAACATGGAATATCAGGCAGCCATAAAAAAGGATGACTTCATGTCCTTTGCATGGACATGGATGAAGCTGAAAACCATCACTCTCAGCAAACTAACACAAGAACAGAAAACCAAACACCATATGTTTTTACTCATAAGTGGGGTTTGACCAATGAGAACTCATGGACACAGGGAGGGGAACATCACACACCAGGGCCTGTTGGGGAGTGGGGAGCTAGGGGAGGGATAGCATTAGCAGAAATACCTAATGTAGATGACGGGTCGATGGGAGCAGCAAACCACCATGGCATGTGTATACGTATGTAACAAGCCTGCACTTTCTGGACATGTCTCTCAGAAGTTAAAGTATAATAATAATAAAAAATGACATGGTTGTTTGATTTTTGTCTTCAAACATTTAAAGCTAGAAAAAAGAAATTCCTTGCTGAAAGTAGGAAGAGAAAGGGAGATAGATATCTTGAGGCCTCTGGAAAGTGGTAGGTTTTGTGGCAGGTATAAGATACAGATCCCTAAGCTGTGAAGTATTAAATAATTTATTACTTCTTTTAGCTCACAGAAATCATTGCAACTTTTTTTTTAAACTCAGACCACTATTTGCAATAAGAGTTTGGATTGGAGTTCACATGTTTAGAGAATAGTGTTCAAACTTAAGGATTTATTAGAATGACCTGGAGAGCTTGTTAAAGCAGACTGCTGGATCTTACTCCAGAGCTTACTTCCCAGCAGGTCTGGGGTGGGACCCAAGCATTTGCATTTCTAACAAGAAGCTGATGCTGCTGGTCTAGGGACCACACTTTGAGAACCAATGTAATGATTAAAGAGACAACAGATAAGTGTGAGAGTTGCTGGTGAGAAGAAGAAATGGTTCATTAGCATACTCGCAATGCGTCTTCCCTGACTTCCTATGGCAATTATTGTCTGCACAATACATCTGGCAATTAATCATGTCTTGCCTTTTGACAGTTCTTCTCTTTGCCTGAATGCTATTTACATCTTTTTGTTGGGTCTATGCTTAACATCCAGGCAGGAAGAGAGGCCAGCAATCGGACAACCAGTGGGAGAAAGAGGCGGGAAATTCAGGCCCTGGAGGGAGCAGGAAAAGGATAATTGAGCAGACAGTGGATCTGCCTGTGGGCAAGTGGAGCTGTAGTTGGACTCTTAATACAGGAGAAAGAAAATTCATGTAGCTTTTGGAAGGTACAGTATGGGAAAGACAGGCAGGCACCAGAGAAGCCAGAGGGTAACCTCACAGATAAATGACCCAGCTGCCAAGAGAGATTAAGGGAGAAGGAGTTCATCGGCACCATGATATCCCCTGAAAAAGGAACCCAAATCTTGTTTGGCATTTTCCTTTATCCTCTGCAGAAGAAAGGAAACTATGGTGGTGAGGAAGCTGCGGATGTGTGTTGTTATGAGGATGAGGAGGGTGGAGTAGGATTGCTTCCTACTAGGAGACCCAAGCAAGTTGGATGAGTAAGTTCCAGGAAAATGGATCAGGGCAAATGCTTGGGAAAGGAGGCTATTTTAAAGACACAACATGAAGAGGAATGCAGCTAGTGTCTCAAAGGAAAAGGCAGTATGTGGGTTGATTTAAGAGAAACAGTATTGGGTTCTTGAGATGAGGTGGTCAGTTTTTTGTTTACAACTGCTATACTCCTCCTTTGTGGCCTTTCAATACCTATTTGCAAATGGCGGGCTCTCTCTCTCTCTCTCTTTTTTTTTTTTGAGATGGAGTTTTGCTTTGTCACCCAGGCTGGAGTGCAGTGGCATGATCTCAGCTTACCGCAACCTCCACCTCCCAGGTTCAAGCAGTTCTCCCTGCCTTAGCCTCCTGAGTAGCTGGGATTACAGGCACCCACAACTATGCCCAAATAATTTTTGTATTTTTAGTAGAGATGGGGTTTTGCCATGTTAGCCAGGCTGGTCTTGAACTCCTGACCTCAGGTGATCCTCCTGACTGGACCTCCCAAAGTGTGAGAATTACAGGCAAGAGCCACCAGGGCCACAGGGCAGCCTTTCTCTATTACATCTTGCAGGTGAATTAACTTGGTATGCTAAAGGTCTCAAGGAATTCCTGGGAAGCATCAGCAGCCAGAGATGACATACTTCAGGGTGCAAGCCTCTCAGAGGGGCCATCCCTTTGGGACTAGGACTAGTTTTCGAGATCTGAAAAACAAAAGAGCTTCCAGTGAACAGCACTAGTTCCCTTCTCTACCTGCCTCAGCCACAATCCCACCCTTTAATTACTTCTGTTTTTAGTTCTTTGGGTACATCCAAACAGCTAAGCATTAATTTATCTATGTATTATATCTGTTGACTCCTCAATGTGAACACTGAACGTTATTTAACTTCTGTTTTCTCCCCATCTTCCTCCCAATATTTGACAATGTTTAGTTCTTCTATTGGTTACCTTGAAAGTTCGATCTTTAATATACTAAAATCTCTATTTCTTGTTATGTCAACTTTGTACAGGATTACTTGCTTCTCCATTTTGTAAAATGAAGAATGCCTTTTGTTTGTTTGTTTTGTTTTGAGACCGAGTCTTGGTCTGTCACCCAGGTTGAGTGCAGTGGTGTGATCTGGGCTTATTGCAAACTCCACCTCCCTGGTTCAAGTGATTCTCCTGCCTCAGCCTCCCAAGTAAGTAGGATTGCAGGTGCATGCCAGCGCACCTAGCTAATTTTTTTGAATTTTTAGTAGAGACAGGGTTTCACCATGTTGGCTATGTTGGTCAACTCCTGACCTCAGGTGATCTGCCAGCCTGGGCCTTCCAAAATGCTGGGATTACAGGTGTGAGCCAGAGCACTCAGCCATTTTCTTCTTTTTTTTTCTGTTATTTCTTTCTCTCTGCTTATTTCATCTCACATTCTGGGCAAATCTTTCTACTTTTATATTGCGTTGAAATTGTTAACATTTGGATTTGCTTCTGCAATAAAAATCAAGTCTTCTGTGTTGAGTCCATAGTTGACTCTAAAAGGTAAAAATCAATACATGCTTTATATGATTTTGATTGGTTCTATGTTATGCTGAGGGCTGGGATTACATTCTTTTCTGAGAGTCCAGTAGAAACATAAACTGGCTAAATAGAATGTTCTTAACTTCAAGGTCAAACATCCCAAGATGTTTTTGTTTGCTTAGTACTTGATCTATGTGTTTCTTGGATAACTTTCTGTTTTTCCTGGAGTTGCTAATTTTCTGTTCCATTTTCTTGTAATTTATCATATCTTCAAGTGTTTCCAATCTTTAACTCATTTTATCTCCTCTATAGCATCTTTTCTAGAGACGAGGACTCCTCTTGCAGTCCTTGGTCCAACTTAAGCTAGCTTCTTAGCCAATATCTGAGAATTCTCCTCTTTGGTTTCCTGAGTTGAGTCCTCTGGATTCCATGTCATGTCATTCCCAGTTTACCCTTTATTTGCTGTGTTTATCACCAAGTAATTTCCTAAGGAAAGATGAAGTTTTGTTCCTTGAAAATACGTTTATCTGCCCTCACACTTGCCTGATAATGTGCTGTACATAGAACTCTAGGTTAAAAGCTATTTTGAAGACAAATATTTGAATATCGAATGTTGCTGGAGAAACTTGATGGCAGACCAATTCTTATTCTTTTCCAGATGACTTGTTTCCTTTTCTCTAAAAGCTTTAATATCTCTCTTTTGTCTTTGGTACCTTGAAACTTCATATAAAAGGGTTGAAGCATGAGGATTTGTATTGTTTTCATTAATTATGTTGACGCTCAGTTTGCCCTTTCCCTCTAGAAAATTATATCATCTTTCGGCCAGGTGTGGTGGCTAACACCTGTAATCCTAGCACTTTAGGAGGCCAAAGCAGGTGGATCACCTCAGGTCAGGAGTTCAAGACCAGCCTGGCCAATATAATGAAACCCTGTCTCCACTAAAAATATAAAAATCAGCCAGGTGTGGTGATGGGTGCCTGTAATTTCAGCTACTTGTGATGCTTAGGCAGGAGAATCATTTGAACCCTGTAGGTGGAGGTTGCAATGAGTGGAGATCATACCATTGCACTCCAGCCTGAGTGACAAGAGTGACACTTCGTCTCAGAAAAAAAAATTTATGTTTCTTTACCTTTGAAATTTTAAATTTATTGCTTCTTTAAAGATTTTCTTCCTTTTATTTTCTCTGTTGGTTTCTTCCTAAGATTCATATTCATCTGACCAGATCTTTTAGATTGTCTTTCTATTGTTCTAAAGAGATCTTCTTGATTTTATTTGCAGTTCTTTGTTGAAAAAATTACATAGTCTTCTTTTTATTTTTCATAAATATTATATAATATCATTTCAAATCTCTCTGAATATATTAAGTAGAAAGGTTTTTGTTGCTAGATTTTTGTGTTTCATGAATTATCTATGCTACCTCTAGAATCTATTTTATGTTCATTTTGGCTATCTGCATCCCGGCTGCTTTTCGTATCACATACCTGATCAAACTACTTGTCTTTGTTTCCTTCTATATAGGAAAGAAGGAACAGAGCTCATCTGTGCCAACACAACTTTCAGAAGCTTCCCAGGAAAGAGTTGGTGGGACATCCATTTTTCAAATGTTGGCATGACTAGAGACACCTTTATTCTACATTAATCTTTGAATGTTAGTTTGATTTGAATGATAAAATGTTATTTTGACAGTTATTTGTTTTTAGAAATTTGAAGACATTTTTCTAACTAAAAATTTTATTTATTGTGTTAAAATATACATAACATGAAATCCACCGTTTTAAGAATTTTAAGTGTACAAGTCACTGTCACTAAGTACATTCACATTGCTGTGGAACCATCACCACTATCCATTTCCAGAACATTTTCATCATCCCAAACAGAAGCTCTGTCCTTGTTATATAATAACTCTCCATTTCCTCTCTCCCTTTGTCCTGTGGTAACCACCATTCTACTGTGTCCCTATGCATTTACCTATTCTAGATACCTCACATAAATAGAATCATACAATACTTATCTTTTGGTGTCTGACTTATTTCACCTAACATAATGTTTTTAAGGATCATACATGTCATAGCATATATTAGAATTTCATTCCTGAGACAGAACAATATTTTATTGTATGTATATACAACATTTCATTTATTCATTCATTCATCAATGGGCACTTGAGTTGATTTCCTATTTTGGCTATTGTGAATAATGCTGCTATGAATACTAGAACACAAACATCTGTTTGAGTCCTTGCTTTTAATTACTTTGGGGATATACCTAGAAGTGGAAATCCTGAATCATATAGTAATTTGATATTTAACTTTTTGAAGAACTTCTGTAGCAGCTGTGCCATTTTATGTTTCTACCCTCAATGTGCTAAGGTTCTAATTTTTCCACATTCTCATTGACATTTGTTATTATTATTTTTTTATTATAGCCATCCTAATAAATCCAAAGTGGTATCTCACTGTGGTTTTGATTTACATTTTCCTGGAGAAAAGTGATTCTGACCATTCTTTCATGTACTTATTGGCCATCTGTATATCTTCTTTGGAAAAATGTCTATTCAAGTCCATTACCCATTTTTAAATTGAGTTGTTTTTGTTATTGTTTTGTTGTAGGAGTTCTTTATATATTTCTAGATATCAACCCCATATCAGATATACGTTCTGCAAACATTTTCTCCTGTTCCGTGGCTTCCCACTCTATTGATAGTGACGTTTGATGCACAAAAATCTTTGACTATTTTATCTATTTTTTTTATTTTGTTGCCCGTGTTTTTGGTGTCATATTCATGAAATTTTGCCAAATCTGATGTCAGAAATTATTCCCTGTTTTCTTGTAAGAGTTTTATAGCTTTAACTCTTACATTTAGTTCTTTGGTCCATTTTGTGTTCATTTTGCGTATGTTACAAAGTAAGGATTTAAGTTCGTTACTTTGTATGTGAACACCTATTTTTCTCAGCACAATTTATTGAAAATACATAATTTTTTTCATTGAATGGTCTTAACATCCTTGTTAAAAATCAATTGATCAAGCCTGGCATGGTGGCACACACCTATAGTCTCAGCGACACAGGAGGCTGAGATAGGAGGATCATTTGAGCCCAGGAGTTCGAGGCCAGCGTGGGTAACATATAGAGAGCCTGTCTCAAAGAAAAGAAATTGGTCATATATACTCTACCATCTTTTAACTACCAATGTTTCCATTGTGAAACTTGTTGATGTTCTAATTCTTGCTAATTTAGAAGTGACCTATCTATTTAACTTTTTTGGAAGATTTTAACCTAGTGGTGGGAAATTTTGTGACAACGTTTCTTTGTATGTCTTTTTTCCTTTCTTTCTTTCTTTCTTTCATTTTGATGTTTTGATGGGCATTTGCTAGGGCTTGTTTGGGGAAATTTTTCTTGAACAATTTCTTAGATAATTTCCTCTCTTTCATTTTTCTCTATTCTCTCCCTCTGACTTATGGTTTTAGGTTTATTTTTTTCTCCTATTTTTTAGGTTTTTCTCTTTTCCAATCTACTTTATGGAAAACTTATTTGATTTATATCATACAACTCTTCTACTGGGTTTCAGAAGAATTAGGCTCACGATTTACTTTTCAAGAACCCTTGAGAGTGTTCTGATTGTTTCTTTTCATAACATTGTATTCTTGTTTTAGGAAAGCAATACACTCTTACTTAAATGGTTTTTGACATTTCCTCCTGTGTTCTTCAGAATTTCTATATATTTGTTCTACCTATTTATCTTGGATTCTTTCTTTGATGTTAGAAATTGTCATGAATGGCTTGTGATCATTGGTATTTACAAGTAAGGTACTAAAATCTTGATTGAAAGCACAATGGCAGGGGTACGGCTTGTCTTTTGGTGGGCCTTGTTAGAGGGTGATCAGGTGAGCTGGCTTCTTTGTTGTGGGATCTCAAGAGTCAGTATGAGATCTTTTCATTCTCTTTCTCCTTATCTAGATCACAACTTCCTGAATTCTAGAGACCTTATTTTATATATTTTTTAGTCCTTTCGAATCCTATTATTATATTTTAATAAATGATGAGTGTTCATTGATTTGATGCTGCAGTAACAGAAAAAGTGGGAACTTCAGTTAATCAAGTTTTGTTTCGTTTTGTCAAAACATGAACCTTGGCAGCTCCCCTCACACTCCAATTGCTTGCTCATTTTTTTCAGGTACAGAATTGGCCTAAATATATATATATTATATATAATATATATATATTTGCATTAGAAATCCACATCTGTATTTCTGTGTTCTACCTTAAGGAGGGTGGGCAAAAGTGAACAGGAGCAATGACTTGAGAGGGTCAACAGCCACTGACCAAGTTCACACAGGGGCACAGAAAACCATTCTTGGTCCAGGAAATTTTAAGAATTCCAAGGAGGTGATGGAGGAGGGAGTGGGATGGAGATGAGAAGGGTAAGGGTGAGTTGGTCAAAAAATGAAGCAGAGCTTCTGAGTACGTGAAGCAGAACAGGTACACAGGGACCAGGTACACAGTTCTTTATGCAAATATTGGAAAAGCAGAAATAAGGCCTGGACGCCATAAAAAGAGAAGGCAGAACAAAGGACTAATAAATAGAATAGTACCTATCTATTTATGTTCTGTGGAGATGGATCACTCTCATGAGATGGTCTTCAGCAAAATATAGACTAGGAAAGATGATTCTCAGTTACTATCCCTATTGGATGTTTGTAAAGTTTAAAAGCAGTTTTAGAGCTTAAGAATCTGTGTGGTGAACCCATCTTTCTTATTTCGTTTGATCCAGACTTTCTCCAAATTTGTTCACCTCTCTTTATTCCTGGTCTATGGTATATACTTCAGGAAATCCTCAGCCCTCCTTAGGCAAGACCTCTGCACTGTTCTGCTTTCTTTCTTCACTCTCCAAAGCGCCTTTAGCTCTGAATAGAAAAGGGTAATATTCCACATAGCAGAGAGCCTGAATGTCTCTGTGACAGAGATAAGTCCCTCTGTTATCTGTTTTCACTTTCTGTGGTCATTCTGCTTAAGGCCACATTTTTTGGCTTTCTGAAAGTGGGCAGAGCATGTGACTGGATGGGATGTCAGTAGAAGTCATGTGTGCAACCTCTAGGTTTTGCCCTTAAAATGAAAGAAGCATGCTCAGCTAGTGGTGACTGCAGATGACGTGGATCTCATCAAGCTGGTTGTCTTTCTGCCTGTCCTGTGTCACAAAATGGGGGTCTCTTACTGCATTATCAAGAGGGAGGCAAGACTAAGACATCTAGTCCGCAGGAAGACCTGCACCACTGTTGCCTTCACACAGGTTAACTCAGAAGACAAAAGAGTTTTGTCTAAACTGGTGCAAGCCATTTATGACTGACCCAGTATGACTGATATGAGGAGATCCGCCTCATGAGGGAGGCAGTGTCCTGGGTCCCAAGTCTATGGCCTGCACTGCCAAGCTTGAAAAGGCAAAGGCTAAAGAACTTGCTACCAAATTGGGTAAAATGTACACTGTTGAGTTTTCTGTAAATAAAAATAGTTAAAATAATATAAATTCTCCTTCAAAAGAAAGAAGAAAGAAAAAGAAGGAAAGAAAGACAAGAAGAAAGAAAGGAAAGAAGGAAAGAAAGAAAGAAAAGAAAGAAAAAAGAAAGAAAGAAAAAGAAAGAAAGAAAGGCACTCTTTTCCTTCTCATGTTCCTGCAGGTGGAATGTGAATTCAGTGCGGGGAACTAGAGCAGCCACCTTTGACCATGCGATAGAAACTGTATGTTGAGGAGGAAGAGCAACAAAGATCCAAATAGACTGGGTCCCTGCCACCATGGCACCACCATGTCCAGACTGGGCTGCTCATTCTCAGACTGTTCCTGAGACAGAAAGAAACCTCTCTCTTATTTTAACTACTTTTTTTTTTCAGTCTTTTGTTTCAGCTCCTGAACTAGTATTCAAACTAATGCAATGGTATTCCAGCACTTGATTCCTGATATCATTAAAGAAATGCCAAAAGGACAGTAACCCACAGTGGCCTCTAATGATGGAGACAGCAGAACAATAATCACCGAGGCACAGCTTGGTGCATCCTTTAGGCTCTATGAAGGAGAGGAACACCCTAAAGATGATGAGCTGCTTTATGTCACACACTCCCTTTCCCTCACCACACATTAAGCACCTCAGAAGCTGGGACATTCAGCACACCATTGGAGAGGGCTGGCATTAATTTCTGAACCATCTCCCTCAGCTAGGTTCTTTCATTCAACCAGATCCTGCTTTTTACCCTCATCCTGCTGTCAACCCCCACTGTTTGTTTTCCTCTCTCGCCGCTTGTATTTGCAGCTCACACTGAGATCCATTTCTAGAGCTCTGACCTTGGTTCCCCTCTAACATGATTTGGCCAATTTATTTGAGTTTCTTCTCCCACCCCAGCTCTGCCTCCTGAAAGGTAACTTTGCTGATTAGCAGAAGTTGACACTTTTTTTTTTTTAATGGCAGAGGTAGATACAAGGATGTGATTGTTTGCATGCTTTGATGCTTCTTAAATTAAAAATAAATAATTCACGCTTGGTGAATGGAGTTTGAAAGCAAAATGGTTTAAAACACCCGTGTGACAAGATAGATTTTAAATTATTATTTTTCATTAAAAATAAGTTTTATTTTGTAACTAGGTATAATATTAAACACAAACTAAGACATGGAATACTGTGAAAAACAGATAGATTATGTGTTCCATAAATATTTATTGACCAATAAGCCAAGAAGCTATCATCTGTCAAGCATGTTGCTAATATGAGAATAGCTACAAAGGTAAATGAATATAGTTTCTTTACTTCAGAAACTTGAAACTGAGTCAGGCAGAAACACATAAAACCAAGAAACTATATGCCATGATAGAATGCAATAAATATGGTAAATGCATGAACCTGATTTTCCTAAACAGTATCCATTTGAAATACTGTTCCTCATACTTGTCAAAATATATGCACCAGTTTCTGGTTTGGAAAAGATGGTTTCTTTGGCTATAAGATTATATACAAAGTACTTTGTGAACTCAGAGGAGGAAACATCTATCTGCCAGGGAGAATCAAGCAAAGCTTCAAGAGAACACTGTATTTAAGTCTGGTTTGGAAGAGTAAAAGGGTAAAAGAGGAGCTTGACAAGCAGGTGAGGGGAGAAGATGCACTTGATAGAGGGGGGAAATACAAAGATAAAGATTCCTGGAAGCTCATCACTTTCCATTAGTAGTTTTCTCCTCATTCATAAGTGATGCCAGACATTAACTCATTGGAACCTCACTAATTCTCTATGAGCTGTTTTGATATATTGTTATCCCCAAACCTTAGATAACCATGTAAAGAAGTCTCTGGGAAAATGCTCCAGAACCTTGGAATTTCTCCAGGATCTGCCTTCTACATACAATATTAAGTAAGCTTGTCTGCCTGGATAACTCTAGTTTCCATGTTTAGCTTCTGTCTTGCTAGGCAGCCTTGTGGCTAGACACGTTGGTTGCATTCAGATTCTGACTTTACTTCCAGTGCTGTGTTTGGCATTTCCTTGGCTCTGTGCTTTGAAAGCAGCAGAAGCCAAGAAGACCTAGAAAAATCATTTGGATGATCCTCGCAGAAGCATGGGTAAAAGAAGGCGGCATTTAATGAGCTGGGCTCTGCTTGGCAAGCAGGCCTCCTCCCTAGAAGACCAGGTTTAGTTTATGCCACCTCAGTAACTAGGCAGGGTTAAATATTGAGGATGCAGTTCTTTCCTGTTAATAGACACAGGAGGCAGATAAAGGAAAAGCGTCCCTGGAGAATCTCTGACTGGCCTGTACACTGGGAGAATGGGGTGGAGCCCGGGGAAGGTCATGCCCTGTGCAGGGGTGAGGAGCCCAGCTCTTCAGTTCCTGCGTGTGGCCTGGAATCAGTTTGTGAGGTGGGAGGTCTTGTTAGCAGGACCCACTCTCGCTTTGCTGCAAGTTTTTTTCTTCTTTTCCTTTTTCACCCAATACCTTTCATTCCCCTCACCCTTCAATGTGTTCATGTTCTTAATTCTTCCTGGTCATGTGACAAGAACCAAATTTTAGCTGAACTAAGGAGCAAAGTTCTACATTGCTATCTGCAGCTGAGCAGAAGACACAAGGCAGGCATGGACTCCAGAGAGCAAAAAAAATTACCATGAAGAAACAGAGAAGTATAGATCTGAAATGTGGAGGCCATATAAATTATGTTTCTATTTAAATAAGAAATTCCAACTCCTTATCAACCCCTTCAATTCTCTCACTCATATAATTACAGAGCATTTATTCATTCTTCAAATATTTCTAAATTAATTATTATATGCTAGGCACTGAGCTAGAGTCCAAGAATTAAAAAAATAAAACAGTTCCTGCTTTCAAGGGCTTTGCAGCTAATGGGGAAAAAGGATAAGATAGGACTGTGGCATGAATGCTGGTTACTGGGTTTGCTAGGGTCATGGAGTGCACTTCATTAAATAGACTATGGGGTGTGAGCAAAAGGGCTTTTCTATCTGCATTTCTGTCAATGTTGCATTTAACAACAGTTGAAATGGGATGTTTTGTGCTTGGAGTGGTCTAAAATTTAAACTTAAGATCTGGTTAAAATTGCCTGACTTCCATTTGAAGAGAAAAAAATTACATTATGGTATAAAAGAGTAATTGTAGTCAATGATTAAGCAATGTCCCTCTAAAATTATCCAAGGGCTTATTTAAGTGTACTGTTAAAATATATTGGAACTCTAAGAATTGCTGAAACAGAGCATGTCTTTCCAAGTTTCTATCTTTGTCCTCATTTGTTCTCTTTTATGTACGTTTGCCCTGGGGCTTCAGAATGAAGTAACTTTTTAAATGTAGCCAATTCTGTGGTTCCAGTTGAAAGGTATGGTTCCTGATTCTCCAACATTCTGATTTTTAAAATCTGCATTTGTTTGCATCTTACTTGGGAAGGAATTTATCAGATTTTCCATAGCACACATCATTTTCTAACATGCTATATAATTTACTTATTCATTATATTATTTATTGCCTGTATGACCCTGCTGGAATGTAAACTCCATAAGAGCAAAGATCTTTGTTTTGTTCAATGTTGTATCCCTGCTTCCTAGAACAATACTTGGCATGTGGCATATATTAATGTTTCATAAATATGTGTTGAATGAATGAAATGAAAGATAAAGGAAGAAGAGTTCCACAGACCATTGATGATGATGTGTTACCAATGGAAGAGTATAAATAATGCAATTACCTGCACCCCTTAAATAAATTACAGTGTGTTAGGAAGTTCGCTATTTGTCTTCCCATAGAATGATCCATCAATAGCTTCTGAACTTCAAGTTTTTCCTAATAGTATGTCATTTTGGTTTTCTAATCTAGACTTCTTCTGGTTAGGCCCATTTCACCATGCGTATCTTAGGCCTATTAGATATGGTTCATTTCACATCACATGGATCCATTATAACTCCTTCGAGATTATCTGGTACATATAAACCAAACTAAGGTAGAGGCAGAGAGAGGCTTGCTTCATTTGCATGTCTAATACCACAGAAAAACAACAGACCTCTTCTAAAAATGAATAACTGGTAAATGGAAATACTTCAATTTTTCCACCTTACTTGCCAGAATTTAGTTAATCTTACCTCTAGTTAGAGTGCCAAAGGCAGATTACTGCAAAAGTATATTTCTTTGATAAGGACTACCTTGAAATTTTGACCTCAAAGATACAGGATTATTAAGTCTTTTTCTGTAATTAAATGTTCTTTTTAAACATCCAATATAGTTGAATGAAAGTGATGGTAGGATGGCTTTTACCTCTGAAATTCAAGAAATACATGACCATCCTACAAAGATAAGGTGCATTTTCAGAAATAGAACCCACTTGAGAATGGAATAATCCATTTATGTTTAGGGAATAGGACTGTCCCAGTGCAAAGATGTGGCTTGCTTCAGAGCTGAAATTCATCAGACTGGTCCCAGTAAAAAAGAAGAACTTATGTGAGGGTAATGAATTTCAAAGTCACAAAAATAATTTTTTGAAGTTACAAATACAAGCAGTGAGTTGAATTATTAACCTATAAATTTATCATCATAAAAGCGTGTTTTAATTTGACTTCAACGGTTTTTAGGCCTAGATTCAAGCCAGGATGCTGTCATCTGAAAAGATGATGTGTGATCAAGAAAGAAACATGTTGGGGTTTAGAAAACTGGGAGTTCAATATTGTAGAAACAATTTTGAGATTCTAAGCTTGCAAACTGAGAAATATGTAAGCATGAGGAGGTGGTAGACAGTGCCATTGCATATGCATTGCATCAAGGGATACCATTCTGGGTGCATCAGTGCATGCCAAGCAGAGGCTCTGAGGATAGGACAGCAATTGTTGGAAAGTCGCATGGTATGAGGACGCTGCTGAGCTTACTAACATGGGAAAATGGCCTCTAGTGTCTACATTCCATTTCGCTTATATGCTTGCTGGTCTTGGAGCCTCCTGAAGACCTACAGAAGAAAGCAATTAAAGGTAGGCAATGGAGACATAAAGCACAGATTTTTGGAACCAGATGGCATCCCTCATTCGAGATGACTTATTTAACCTCTTTCATAGTTAGGGGAAGGCGATCCAAGCACCTTTCATGGCAGATTTGAGATTACCTTTGGTTATGGCCACCTCATATTTCCACTAGTGAATAAATAGTTCTCACCAACTGTTCTCTTGGCTTCTTCATGTTTGTTCTCCAAAAATTAACCAATACGTATCCCACCCCTACCTTAAGTGGTCCATTGTAGCTTTATCATCCTTTAAGATAAGTTTCCTTCTTTAGGCCTCAAGCCAGCTAGGTGGACTCTCAGTGTTCTTGTTCCTGAGGACAAGAGTCTTCTCGGGCTATTACCCAGCCCCAGCCTCACAGTTGAAGCTAATATCACAGACGACCCAGTAGGTAGCCTAAGAAAATGCTTGATGTACCAGAAAAAGTAAGGCAAAATATTTGTTAAAACTTTGCTGTTTTCTATATTTTACTTAGCTTTGCATTAGTATTACTTTTTTTTTTTTATTAGGAATTTCATATGGGAAGAATGCTGGAGCACCTCATAATCTTCAGTGCTTAAGGCCTGCAAAAGTCTTTGTTTGGCTCCCACCCCAACCCTAACATGCTTTATCATCTTTTCTCTGGATCTTACACCCACGTTTTCTTAAACTAGTCTCTTTTCTTTTAACTTGAGGCCACTGACCCAGCCTCTGCTGCTGTTTTCTCAGATTCAGCTTTTCTCACTGCTCTCAATTTTTGCCTCTTTC
>CAUYQU010087448.1:0-46450 GCA_963574635.1 Cheracebus regulus | reverse complement strand
CGTGTGGCTCCTCTGCCAGGAATCTCCCGGTCTGTGGGCAACAAAAATTCGTCGGAAAGTGCGGCGTCCACTCGTTCTCTGTGCTTTCACTGGGAGCTACATTCCTGAGCTGTTGCTAATCGGCCATCTTGGATCTCTCTCGGGTTTTGACTTTTTATCCAATTTGCCAGTCTGTGTCTTTTGATTGGGGCATTTAGTCCATTTACATTTAAGTTTAATATTGTTATGTGTGAATTTGATCCTGCCATTTTGATGCTAGCTGGATGTTTTGCCCATTCATTGACACATTTTCTTCATTGTGTTGATGGTCTTTACCATTTGGTATATTTTTGGAGTGGCTAGTACTGCTTGTTCCTTTTCTTGTTTAGTGCTACTTTCAGGAGCTCTTGTAAGGCAGGCCTTGTGGTGACAAACTCTTAGCAATTGCTTGTCCATAAAGATTTTATTTCTCCTTCGCTTATGAAGCTTAGTTTGGATGGATATGAAATTCTAGGTTGAAAGTTCTTTACTTTAAGGATGTTGAATTTTGGCCCCCACTCTCTTGTGGCTTGTAGGGTTTCTGCAGAGAGATCCATTGTGAGTCTGATGGGCTTCCCTTTGCGGGTAACCCGGCCTTTCTCTCTGGCTGCCCTTAGCATTTTTTCCTTCATTTCAACCCTGATGAATCTGACAATTATGTGCTTTAGGGTTGCTCTTCTTGAGGAATATCTTTGTGGTGTTTTCTGTATTTCCTGGACTTGAATGTTGGCCTTCCTTGCTAGGTTGGAGAAGTTCTCCTGGATAGCTCTGAAAGGGAGGGGGCTGAGACAGGGAGTTCCAGGTGCCAGTCGAAACAGCCACCCAGA
This sequence comes from Cheracebus regulus, assembly GCA_963574635.1. Taxonomy (NCBI): domain Eukaryota; kingdom Metazoa; phylum Chordata; class Mammalia; order Primates; family Pitheciidae; genus Cheracebus; species Cheracebus regulus. The sequence goes on along the minus strand of CAUYQU010087448.1, from coordinate 45,605 downwards.
CTTGTGTGAGTTTCTTTGCACTGACCCAGCACTGACTGAAACCGCTGCGCTTAAAACTCATGGCATTTTCCCGCCTGGGAATCTTCTGGTTTGTGGGCAGTGAAAACGTGTTTCGAAATGCAGTGAGCACTCACCCTCTGTGCTGTTCTTGCTGGGAACTGCACTGCAGAGCTGTTCCTGTTCAGCCATCATGGATCTAAAAAAAATTAAACGTCTCTTACATAACAGTGAAGGAGAGGCCAAAAGATGTATAAGATCTGCTTCTTTCTCAATTTTCTTGAAGTCCAGAAGGGGAAGCCTACACACATATAGCCTCTGGAGTAATACAAAAATAAAACAACAAAACAAAACAAAATGGCTACAAGTAATCTGGGGAGAAAGAGATTGATTTTGCCTAAAACTTAAAGCATTTTTATTTGTATATATGGGCACGGACTTTATGAGCTAAGCCACAGAGGTGGGAAAGAGGAGCTGGTAATTAATTCAGTTGGACTGGGGCACATGCATATGAAAAGGAATGGTGGAGGGTAAGACTGGTGAGGCTAGTTGGGACCCCAAGAATGAGGGCCTTGAACACCATTTGGTGTGTGTCGTTCTTTTGGCAGGCAGGGGCACCTGCCAAGACTGTCAACCTGGAGACATGCCATCAGAGGTCTGCTTTAACATGAGCAGTCTGGGGGTCACGTGTGGAATGACTTATAGCAGGAAAGACTGAATGACTTGGCATTGCACTAGGAAGTTTTATTTCACCCCATTCCTCATCATCCTGTGAAATCTAGGGTGAGCCAGGCTTTTTGTGTATATGGGATTGAGGGGGCCAGGCAAGTGTTGGCAAGTGTCAGTGAGTTAATAAGGAGTAACAAACCACATTGTTCACTAAGTGTGTTATTCATTGAGTAAAAGTCAAATAAAAATAATAAAAGGGTTTTTTGCTCCAACTTATTTTTTGACCAATTTTTAAATTTATTTGAACATTGGAAAAAACAATAAAGCGGCAATATTCAAACAGCTTTTAAAATTCAACATCGAGTCTCCACTTTATTTCTAGGGCTCAGAGCCCTGGAAAGCACTTGTACAGTACCAGATTTCTGGAGTCTTTGTATTTCCTTCTCTCTGTGGATCAATAAATTAAGTAACACGTCAATACCGAGATAGCAGATGAACATCTGTCAGGGAGAACTGGTCCTGCGGGCTTTGTGCTCTGGTATGGAAAGTGTTTGATCTCGGTGTGCCATCATAAAAGATGGGAGAGAGTTTATTATCTTTTATGATCCCGACTTACTAACAATACCTGACAGGGTGATTGTGCCTTAGCCTCTAGTTGGAACTTGGGATGTTCACTTTGGTTTGTCCCTGTATGAGGCACAGAACTTGCTGGTGAAACATCAAAACAAGCTATAATACGCCTCTGGCGATGGGATTCAGAACAGCTGCAGGGCTTTCTCCTGTAGGGGCTGGCAGGAAGAAGAAAAATGAAAGTAGAGCAATCAATCTGTATAGCATTCTATATATTAATAATGTTTGCCAGTTCCAGACATTGTTTAATCAATGCCGGATGCAGGAGTTTACAATGGTTTGTAATAGTAGTTATGCCTTATGGAAACAACCTGAACCCATGGCGTAAGGAAGTGGGGAGGGTCCAGAAATATCCACAGTGTTATGTCCTTTTGTATCCGGGCCGTAAAGGGTGCTAGAGACTGACTAAAATGACATAAAAAAGATTATGTTTCAAACTCAGAAAACTAGTTCTTGAAATTTTGTTACAAGAACCGATTCCAAGAGAAGCTGTGCAGCCTACTGTTTTCCTTCCTCTTGTCTCTCTCAGCCTCTTTTTCTGGGATGTCTTCAGTGAAATCTGAAGAGTAAGTCTCCTCTGAGACCAGCAGAGGAGAGGCATGGTGCAACCACCAGGGGGAGCCCATCAGACTGAGCCCACATGCTGTGAGCCACTGAGGCCCTAAAGAAAAACTTTAATTTCACGGAACTAGGGGGGTTAGAGAGGATTGCAAATGGGGACACTCACTGAACTCAGACATTTGCAAAACAATAAAAGTTCAAACAGATGTCATCTAACGCCATCGAATAATGTTATTTGGTTTAAGCTTAGATGGCAGAAGCATAGAGGATTTTCCTTTTGGGAAGGTTATTTGATGGAAGGCAATCCTACACCTCCTAGATCTTCCTGCTAGCATGGAAAGTAGAATGTAGCCTAGATGGGACTGCTGTAAGAGAGGCATCTCAGCTTTCACCAAAAGACTTCGGTTTAACAAAACAGGATGGATTTCTTTTGATGCAGTCAGCTGTCATTGGACAGCTTTTTCAGGCACCTAGGTCTAGGACTGTGCCCTAGTGTAAGCTGACAGCAACAATAATGAAAATCAAAATCAAATTAACTCTTTAAACAAAAACCAAAACTCCAACACAAACTTTAGTCCTTTTATTTTTTCCATGTCTTTCCCCTGCCCCTATTCTCTATTATATTTCGGCATCATTTAAACGCTGAATCTGTGGGAAGGTTGCCATGCAAGACGACGGTGCACACACGTGCACCTAACAAGCTGAGAACAAAAGCAGAGGTGGCAATTTGCTCATAAACCAGATAATTAAGGATGTGCCAAATTACCTGTGGGGAACCCGGGATTTATCAGTGGTTTTTATTTACTGTTTAATAGTATAGCATGTTACATAAACCTTTAAGTAAAACAATTTGATTATAAAAATAGCCTTTTCAAAGTCACAGCACCTCCCCTACAGAGTTCTAAAATCAGTGGAAAACGGGCAGCATCAATAAACACGGTGACTTATGTCAATAAATGTTCTGCCCACCCGGGCATTTGTTAACCAAGACTTGTATAAGGGCAAGGTGTAAATATGAAAATGTATCTCAGTTCTCCTTCTTCCATCATTAGAATTGTAGAAATGTAGATGTCTTTAAGCATGCAACCGAAAACTTCTTTCCTTCAATGAATCTAGTTCAAGAATAGTCCTTTCTACTCCTTTTTTGTATTTTTTAAGGTTGATTTTTGCTAATGGGACCAGAACAGTGGTTCTGAAACTTGGCTGCATATTAGAATCATATGGAGAGGTTTAGAAAGTACTGGTATCTGGGTTCCAACACCAGAAATTTTGGTCTAATTGGCCTAGAATTAGAAAAATTTCCCAACTTTAATGTGCATAGGGATGACTTAGGATTTGTTGCAGAATCTCATCAATAGGAGTGCATGTTGGGGACTGGGGGAGGTGAACGTGCAGGATGAGATCCTGCATTTTTGACAAGCTTCTTGGTTAAGCTGCTGCTGTTGCTGCTGCTGTCTGAGAGTACATTTCAAGTAGTGAGTGTCTGGAGGAAGCATTTTGGGTATGGATTTTTTTCTGAAACAATCTTTAACTTATGAAGGCTGACATGGAAGGGAGAAAGAAGGTACAGTGGAAGGCCCTTTCCACCATCACGAAAGTCTTTCATGTGTGGAATTTCTGAACACATTGGCCGAGAACCTTTCACTACTTCCAGTGTAGGTAAATCCTATCAAAAGTGAAGATTTTCCTAAAACAAAAATCTGATCTCACATGCACCATGCTGAGTGATGGTTTATGCTGGCTAGGGTGTTTCTAGGTGTGGCTGGAGGCAGGAAAGGGAGAGAAAGCATGTGTTCTAACCTTGATTGAGCACTATGTGCCAAGTGCTAGCCGAATTCTTTGCGCTCACTGTGCCATTCAATCTGGGGAGGTGAGGTTATCACTCCCTTTTCACAAATGAGGAAACCAGAGCTAAATAGGAAAAGGTACTCAACCAAGATCGTAGAATTAACTCCCGTAGGAATAACATCTGACTGTTTCCTATTTACGTTTTCAGAGTGCTAATGGTTCTCCTGCCCCCACCATATTCCCGTCCCTCTCTGTGAGCCTGTCTTTCCCTGTTTGGATGACCCGGTTTTCTCGTTCTTTATCAATACTATAAAGTTGTTTCTTTTGCTGGGTCACAGCTACTCTGATAAACCAATTTATGTTCACATATTAATGGGTTTGTGGGCTACTATCACTGTCTTGTGACATAATTATTAAGTGTTTTCTCTTTTATCTTCATTCTAAAATGATAAAGCTGTTCTGATTGAGTTTCACTGTCTGCCTTGCAGCTCTTAAGTGATGCCAAAGTAACCAGTCAGTTCATTAAGAAAAACAAATCTGTCAAGCGATGTATTTGAGGTCTTGTGGGACAAGCAGCTGTTTGACTGACAATATTATTTTCTTTCCCCTGGTTTGGTTGGCATACGATGGACCCAACCACAGAATCCTAAGTACTTATTTTTAAAAATTTACCACTGAAAGGCGTCCAATCCGGGCGGCTTTGAACGTGTACACAGTAATGCCATTCATCACAGCTGGCTCCAAGGAGGACACAGCACTGTGGGGTTTTAGAGACTGAAGTCTCATGCAGGCCCTCCCACTCCTTAGCCTGACCCTGCACCTCCAATGCTACATCCTTCTGGTCCCCAGAGCTCTCTTGGGAATAAGTTGGAGACTTTTCTTTTTCTCTACTGAGTCTTTCCAAAGCTTGGGGCACCTACTGTGCAGGGTATCTGTGTTAGGGAGAGGACCCTGGATCTGATCGACTCAGGAAACAGGTAGCAGGGACTTCGGCTGCCACGCTCCACCCAAAGCTGCCTCTTCCAACAGCTGCAACTGCTAAAACAATTTTGTTCTTTTGTTTTCCACACTTAAAGAAAGGCCTTCAGCCAAACTGTCGCCTCTGACCTTGTTTTATATTTCCAATGTGCATTTTATTAACTCCTTTTTCATATGGTACATGTGGAGCCTGCCACCAGATGAGAAGGAGGCACATTTCACAATTGTGATGGAAACAGCAGCTCCCTAGGAACAACTTTTGTAACAAATATATCTTTTGTGTCTATCTGAGTTTCACTTGGGTAAATGAGCTCGATGGATAGGTGATAAAAACGCATTGAAATTGTGCAAATCACTTCATTAAAAAACAAATACAAATAAACCTATTACTAAACATGTATTTGCAGCTGTCTTAGAAGTTATTTTTACCAGTAGATAATTGAAGAGAACTAAATGGATGTATTGTCATGGTCATGGTGGAACTTTTAACTCTTATTCTTCAACTTGGCAATTGACTCAATTAGGAAGAAATCAGAGTACCATATAGCCTTAAAAAACTGATCCAAATAAAAATCCATCTTGCATACACTTTCATTGATTTTGAACAGCTCTGTTCTTTACAGAACAACAGCCGGGAAAATCATTTCTGTCTATGGAGGAATGATATACTGCCATAAAAAAAAAGTTAGCCACCCCCCTCCCCACTTTCTTCCCCTAGGACTGTGTGCCTGTGTGCAGGGGTGTCTACCTAATTGGCCACAAGAGGGAATTAAACTAAATAAAATCACTATCCACGGGGGGCCTCTAAATATGCCTTTTTAATTTGAAAATTTTTGTGGGTTATAGTGTAATTCAAGCTTTTCAAGGTTTATTAGTGCATAGTTGTTCGCAGGGCTCACAGAGCTCAAGACTCCAAGTCTGATATGCTTGCTGCTGCTAACACAGAGGGCCAAGTGCCTTTCATCTGCCGAATGCATAAAGTGACACAACCCCTTAAAAAAAATCTCCCTCAAATGAAATGCATATTAATAAAAGTGACTGAAGGGAGTTGAAGTTGGTAATTTGTGCTGCTGACTTGACACGGTGTTCGTCATTGCCTGTCTGAGGAGCTGTGACAATTCATTACCTTTGCGGAGAACGCACAGTGCTGACGATAAAGACGTTGCTCGCAGATACGCGTAAATGCCCGTGACCCGACGCGTTTGCTGTGGTGAGCGTGGAAACACGCCGCTCTGTGTAATTAATTGCTGCGAGAGGAAACGGACCAATGGCGCCTTCTGCTGTGAAACTGTTAATGGAGAACTTATGGAGAGAAAGTCAAGTCCTCCCATCCAAATTGGAATGTGAAAGAAATCTGTTGGAAGGTGATGACAGAAATGAAGTAAAACAGTTGTTTCCTGATCCGCGTGCCAGGTGTGTCACATACTGTGATAAATAAGATCTGCGTCTTACACTCCAGAAATTGGGGAATATTAGAAGCGTTTATTATAGTGAGGTACAAAAAACGCACTTGAAATGCTTTGTTTCTCCTGGCACCAAACAGTGAGCAGTTATTGCACAATGCCTCGAGCTGCTAATTCCTTTGTTTAGGTTTAAGCCAACACAGCCTATTAAAAGCTTAAATTCAATTTTATTGTTAAGGTATTTATTAACTGATTATGAAAAGGCATTAAAAAACTCATAATTAAACTACTAAGTTGTTCCTTACCTTGATTAATTCTCCTTTCTTACACAATAGAAAATATCCTTGTGTTTTGAGGTAACTGTTCACTTCCTTGACACTATTTGCTTCAGCTCTCAGCTCTGCGCCAGCCAGAGCTTTAAATTAAAGATATCTGTGAAAGCCAGTGGGTTATGGTTACAAGCATTTCCCCATAGCTACGGTGTGTGCAGTGCTTATGTTTAACTTTAAAACCATTGCCATGTTTCACCCAAGGAGGTAATGTGAATGATTCGTGGCAACAATTTTTAAAGTGTCTTACTGATATTTTTACTTGTTAAAAGTCTTTTGCCAAAATGTGTGTGTGTGCTCACATACGCAAGCCAGGGTTTCACCAGGGTACCGACCGCTGTCTTCTTCATGGAATGACCTTAGTCTTGCTAAAAGGATCATTTCACTGAAATTACTTTTCTTTCTTATTTTTTTAAAGCTTTAAAGTATTTTAATGTACTGTATTTCATTTACCAATTGTTTTATCTAAAAACTGCAAAAAAGAACAGAAGAAAAATTTTATGAAAAATTATTGGAAATCCTGATTATATAATATAATCTGTTTGACTATATTAAATCTAAATTTATAAAATATATGTATATAAATACAGTCCTTTGATAATGGAACTTATGTATTTAAACAGTTTACTAAGTTTATCAATAGGAATGATTACTCCTTGAATAAACTTCATTATCACAATACCACCAGTAGTCAAAGAGGGATTTAAAACTAAAAAAAAGAATTGCAGTAACTTTGAAAATAAAAGATATTTAGTTACTGTTGAATTATATATTTTATTAAAATCTTCCATTTCAGCTCCATATCCCCCTGCTACTGTGCATTCATCTAAAATTGGTTTGAAAGATGAGGAAGCCTAATTCTTAAAGGGGCCCCTTATGCATATTAAGGAAGTTAAACACAACACTTAAATTAGAATTGCTGGCATTATGACTCAAAAAATTATAAAATACCAACTACAGCTATGTTTCTCTTAAATATATCAACTATGATTTTCATAGTTTATGCATATCATCACAAATTTATAGATGTTACTCAAATTTTGAAGGAGATCTCAACTTCTTTAAAAAAATTATATGTATAGGGGCGAATTTGAGATAATTGAAAACTTGGTATTATTTAACTTTTTTACAGTGCTGAGTCATTGCTAATTTTACATTTCCAACATTTAAAATTAATGGTCACTAAAACTAATGTCCTTACCCTGCACAGCAGACTCAGTTTAAAGTTTTCAAGATAAGAAGTTCCTGTTTGCCATTTAAAGTTGTCTTAGTTCATGAAAATATTACTTGAGAGACAAGTAAGTAGAAGCTTTTCTTAGTTGTTTCTCATAATCAATAATATTAAAAACATATTTTAGATGATATTCTTTGTGCAGCATTTGTTTAGAAAAGCTTAAAATTATTTTATCCAAATTATTTTTGCTTGAATTAATCAATCATTTTCCTTTCATTCATTAAAAAACCTATAGAATTGGGATTTTTGTAGTTATATGCATCTTGAAAATGCAACATTAGCCTGTTTGTCTCTCAGTCTTTCAGTAGTGAAGATTTCATTCATTCATTCAGTCACTCCTTCCACAACTATTGGTTATTTGTAATGAGTACTTCCAGATCCTAGACTTACAATAGCAAAAACATTTCTTGTCTTTGAAAATCTTGTCTGAACCAAGATTTGGATGTAAAAAAAGGACTTGGGAGAAAATATGGCCCGATTACCTATTTTATTTCTTCAGACTTGGAGAAGAAATCCAGAAGAAAATAATCTACAAATAATTCAGATTTGGCTGTGGATAAAACCATCTACCCAATTTTTTAGTTTCTCATCCCATTAATTGGTTTCTGGGCCTCCCTTTTGTGTTTTTGTCTACCGCCCTTTCTCCAACTCTCATACCACATGAATCACGTCCAATGCATCCACAGCCCGCAAACCTTCTATGGTTGTTCCTGAAGTCCAACCAGTGTTAAACCATAAGCCTCTCTGGGTCTAGATGGTTTGCTTCGGCCAGAAGAAAACGTAATTCCCACAAAGGGGTGTATCTATTTTTGTGACCTCCCCTGCTGAGTCTGTGTCGTGTTCCATGCTTAAAGTAGGCTTTTGGACAAAATAGGCAGCTAAAGAACAGCTCCCACATCCCTTCAGAAAGGCCCCCCACCCCTGGCCCCGGGATTTAAATGGGAAGAATGATGCAGCCATGAAGGAGCTGTCTTTTTACAGAGCACCTCCCCCTCTTTGCCCCAAGCCAACGGAATTTGCCAGGCAAATATTATCCAGTGCCGGGCCTCAGCCAGCCTACCTCCCACTGCCTGAATCAAGGCCTGTTGGCAGCTACAAAAGTGAGGTGTCGCTGACTGACGCATAATTATGGCAGACAGAAAAATGTAGATGTGTTAGCAAAGTCAATATTATGGAGACCTCTGTCTTCCCAAATATTGTAAGTAAAAGATATTTCTAGGGTATAGCCAATTACATTCTCTGTTTTTACGACCAGTCACAAATGTATTTTTTATTAGCTGGTGTGTTCAATGTTTTGAATGCATAGCCCTTATTTCAATCTCATTTTTGTTTGTGTTAAGTGCAAAAAGATTTTTGCTGACTTGAAATAGTGAAGCTGCTCTCTTTTAACTGAACTTCAGGGCCTGTCACACTGAGAGTTTATTCCACAGCCTCTGTGACGCTTGCCTGTAAATTAATCTGTGAAGCGGTGTTTATTGCTGAATGGGGAGGTTAAGACAGCCTAATTATATGTTTGTGCAGGAGAAAACACCATGCCCCACGGTGAGCAATTATCCTGTCCCGTTTTTATAGTTTAATCGAGCTTCAGCTAAGAAGAATGAGGAGATAGCCTGTCTTCACCACCAACTTAGCTACCATGCATTTTCAGTGTTAATTGAAAATTTTGTTCACTGGAAGGGTGACTTCTTGGCATAACTCAGCCTTCAGCCAAGCAGCAGGCATCTGGTAAGGCAACTTGAGGTGTCTTTGTGGATTAGATCTCTAATTCCACCCACGAGTCAACACGTGGGTGGGACTCTTGCCTCACTCTAAACTTCATTTCATGGTGCCATTTTCCTTTTTTATACATTTAAAGCAGTGAATGTTCTCTATGGCAGGAGAGAGACTATTAGGATACTGGGGCTCTGTATAGTGGTTTTTTTTTTTTTGTGGAAATAAAAATCTTGCTTTTCCTAAGGGATTTTTTCTTACGTTAAGAAGGATGTAGCGAATAAAAACCAGAACAAGATCAACAGGTCAATGTCTTTAAAGTTGGTCATAAAATGTATCACAACAAAGAGCCTGTAGGGTAGGAATTGCATGCTGAAATACCTCTGTCTTTGTTCTTGGACACTTCTCTGTCACAAGGGCAGAATACTTCTGTTTCTCTTCAAAAGCATTTGGCTCGTATTTTTCATACACAGACACATACTGAAGTCTTACAATGCATAGGTTCAATTTCCTCTTAGGAAAATAAAAGATGCCCTTCATGTCTTCTTGCACTCAGCTAGAAATGCTCATTGTCATTGAAATGAGCTGAGGGAAGAACCAGTTCTCTAGGAAACAGCATCTCAGTCTGGTCCAATCTGCCTAATGTGATGGGTTGCCTCTAGGGAAATAGACTTCTCATTATTAGCAAATTTCCAAGCTATCACTCAGTTTCCCTTCTCTTTATCTCACTTCTATGAGTTTTGTTTCTACAATGAATAATATATCTCTCCCCACCTCCTTCTTGTTCTCAACTCTCTTTGCTTCTTAAAACTTAAGCAAGATCCCTTTTCCCCATTGGCTAATTCTTCTGGGCTTTTTATTAGCTTAATTTAGTTTCTGCCTTTCTTTTGTGGGACAAATTATTCAAACAGTGTGCTTGAGATACAGGCATAAAAATCTGAGAGCAGTATGGAGAGTCAATTTAATACTTTCCCACTTACGTTAAGAACCTAAAACCTTCCCACCATGTTACAGAACAGCTAAACCCTTTAGGGCAATCTTTCATAGGTATATTCCATGTTTCTCTTCTCTGCCTGTCAAGCGAAAGTGATTGGGGTGGGTGGAAGCTGGCAGAGCTGTTTGTAGTTTCTTCATTATTTTAAGCTTCTTCAAAAAATATTCCCCAAAGACTATATATTTATCACAGTGAAATCATATGAGGTTCCCTAAACACTCTCCTCCTATTCTATCAGATGCCAGTGACTTCTTTTTTATTTTTCAGCTGGAAAGCACTGATCTTTTGTCTGGCCTATCAGATTGCAGGCTCATTTATTCAGCAGTTATACATTGAACACCTTTTGTGTGCCAGGCTTTATTCACATAAATGACATGTGCCATGCTGCTGGCATCTTAGCCTTCTTCCTCCTCTGCTAGAGCACATTACTGTTTTTTGACATTATTATTATTTTTTAAATTACCAATTTCAAATCCCTTTGAAACAAATAGTTTTAATTTCATGAAGTGGTATTCTATTTTAACCTATCACTTGCCAGAGTGAGAAAGTGAAGTGTTGACTTTACATTGACTTCCCTAGGGATGTGTTAATATTATTAAGGAATCTGATGAATGGTGATCTGCTGGGTGCTGGGGTGGAGGGGCAGCTCTGTGACAATATTCTCCAAAGAGGGATATGTAACACTTAAAGCCATGACTGCCTTTAACATACATTTTGCTTTAATTTAGCTTTCTTTTTATTTCATGGAGCCACAGAAAAATGACAGGAGAAACATTTTCAATAATAATCTATTTTCTAATCAATAAATTTGAAAGGGGCCCTTTTGAGTGTGAGAACTCAAAATTTAATCTGGCTTAAGAAAGCACAACCTGTATTTGAACTTGAGTTCAAATACACTGCATTATATCTTCTCTCTGAAGGTCAGAGAGTTTAAATCCCTAAATTCAAGGTCACACTGCTGGTTAGTGGCAGACTGGGGCTAGATTTCCGGGTTTCTGAGTTTCACTTCAGCACTCAAGCTACGCACTCCACTAGGTGACCTTGCATGTAGCCCAAGGCACCATCTGCATTGTTACTCACCATCTTCTAGCTCTGACTTTGCCCAATAGTCAATTCTCTTTAGGAGATTTTCATCAGGATTGTCAAAACATTCTTCTTCAAGTCTATCTGAAAACCTAGAAATAAACCTTGAAATAAAATTTCATAGCTTGTTGTATTAAATTCTTGCTTGACTTCCACAGCCTCATTGCTGCTTTAAATTACAGCTTTCCCAGCTTTTTGGGGTTAAGTCTGAATTAAAAGCTAGCAGACTCTATCTGATAAAAAAATGTGCAGGTACTATGTTTGCATTGGAACTGAGGAGAGAGAGAATGAGTGTACTTCTGCTGGAGAGGTCTATGAAACAAGATGACAGCGGCTTCAGGCCTTAAGAATTCCCAGGAAATAAGCCCTGGAAGAGGAGGCTGTTTCCCTGAATGCTGGCCTGGTGACTGGAGGGAAGACTTAAAGCCTGGCTTTAGGAGGAGGTTAAGGAGAAAATGAGAGAAGCCACCACAAGGACCTGGGCATTGCAGTGGAGAGACACAAGTTCAAATACAAGTTTTGTTTCATACTACCCGTGTGGTCTGGAGGCAGTTTTCTAGTCTTTCTGAAAAGGTTAATACATGGCCAGCATGTTTTAGCAAATGAAATAAAATAGTGAATGCAAGGGCAGTTTCAGTTTGTTTGTCTGTGTGTGTGCATGTGTACCTACCCACATGCGTGTATCTATAGCCATGTATGCACTGGATTGCTGTAGTATTGTATGGCATTTCTTACTGTGGCTTGTGGTCAAAAAAAGAGTGAAAGCCTCTGGCCAGGCAACTACTGTACCCTTGAATGTTTCTGGATTGATACTTCTTTCCCCTCTGGGCTGTGCTAACAGCTTGGGTAATCTTTCTCTCAAGAGTAGCTAAGTTGGCAAGACCATCTTGCCTTTCCCAAATCTTAATTATTCTTCACAGCCAAAGCCGAATGAGAGTCTGGCTTATATGAAACATATGGAGAAAGTGCTGATCTGGGCTGGAGAGCAACATATGAGCTCATCTACAAATCATGAGGTTGTGTCTGACAGCATTCCACAATAAAGTTGGGGATGGTTTTTCTGTTGGTGACATGAGCCAAATGTGAGGTAAACTGAGGTACATAGAAATCAGCTGCAGCTAGAGGAGCTATATATGTATGCATTTGGCACATGGTAAGTGTATTGCTGATAGATTCTTGCAGGAAATAGACTTTAAAAATACCAACACCGACAATAACTGGATTTTGTATTTGCAGGTGCAGTCTGTAAATTCAGAATGTGTTCTCTTTAGGCTGTAGACAGAACCTTCCTTGAAACAAAAATTCTACTCCTGAGTGTTGAGTAAATCTAAGTCTAATGATGGCAACTGCTAGCTAACTGAGCCCTTAGTGACAGAATTTCAACATCAAACTTAACTTCAGACTCAAAATTTCAGGGCAAATTTTGTCAATGACACCTTCTATGTCTCAACATCAAGTGGTAGGCAAGACTTTCCAATAATAACATCTCCTGCAAAAATATGGAAAGTAGGCCCCAGTCCCACTAGAACTTAAAAAGCCTCAAGAGGTCTAATATTATTCTGCTGTAATGAAGGTAAATAATGGCTCCTACATACCCTTCACACCCATTATCTCCACTCTCTACAAATTACATACATTATTGGGTTCTTGTTCATGCCTGGTGACTTGATCAGGTCTTCAAAAAGCACCATAATATAAAGGTTAGGCAATTAGACTTTGGCATTAGAGTGCATGAATTATACCACTTACTAATCATGTGGCTATGACAAGTTACTTACCTTCCCTAAGCTTCCGCTTCCTCACTTACACAATACAAATGGTAATAGTATTGTGTAATGAGTTTTTGTGAGGATTAAATGAAATTTCATAGAAAGTGCTTATTTTAAGATTGTTAGTATTTTTCTTTAATGCTAAGTTTGGATCATGGAAATGTAAAATTATATATAATAATAATTTTTATTATTTATTTTTTACTAGTTTGATATAAAGAGAAACAACAAAAAGTTTAAAAGTGGGAAGATAAAGCTAGAGTGTTGAGGTTTTTTAGTTTTCATTTTTCTTATTTGTTTATGCAGTCAGCATTAAATTATCATCAGCTGAAAATAATGGGTTATAAGATAGTGTTTGCAATCTTTATGGCAAACTGAAATAAAAGCCATACAGTGAATACACAAAATATTAAAAAGCAAGAAATTAAATAATACCACTAGAGAAAATAATCTTTACTAAAAAGAAGACAGGAAGGAAGGAAAGAAGGAAGAGAAGATAATAAAACAACCAGAAAACAAATAACAAAATGACAGGAGTAAGTCCTTACTTTCCAAAATAACACTGAATGTAAATGGACTACTCTCCAGTCAAAAGACCGAGTGGTGTAATGGATATAAAACAAAACTCACCTATCTGTTGCCTACAAGAAACACTCTTCACCTATAGAGATGCACATATACTGAAAATAAAGTGATGGAAAAAGATATTCCATGCCAATGAAAACAAAAAAGAGCAAGAGTAGCTATAATTATGTCAGATAAAATATACTTCGAGACACAAAGTGTAACAAGAGACAAATAATGTCATTATATAATGACAAAAGGGCCAATTCAGCAAGAGGTTATAACAATTGTAAATTTATATGGACCCAACACTGGAACAATCCAGTCATATACAGCAAATATTATTAGAGTTGAAGAGAGAGATAGACCTCAAATCAATAATAGCTGGAGACTTCAATAACCCAGTTTCAGCATTGGACACATCTTCCAGTCAGAAAATCGACAAAGAAACATCAGACTTAATCTACACTTTAGAACAAAAGACTTAATAGGTATTTAAAGAACATTTCATCTAATGACTGTAGAGTACATACTCTTCTCCTCAGCCCATGGATTATTCTCAATGATACACCATATGTTACATAACAAAAGAAATCTCAAAACATTTTTAAAAACTGAAATAATATCAAGCATCCTCTCTGATCACAATGAAACACACTGAGAAATCAATAACAAGAGGAATTTTGGAAACTATACAAATATGTGGAAATTAGACAATATGCTCCTGAATGACCAGTATGTCAATAAAGAAATCAAGAAGTAAATTGAAAGTTTCCTTGAAACAAATGATAATGGAAACACAACATACCAAAACCTATGGGATGCAGTGTGACTAATACTAAGAGGGAAATTTATAGCTGTAAGTGCCTTATGTCAAAGAAGAAAAAAAACTTCAAATAAACAACCTAGCATCTTCAAGAACTAGAAAAGCAAGAGCAAAACAAACCCATAATTAGTAGAATAAAAGAAATAATAAAAATCAAGGCAGAAATAAATTGAATTTAAAATAAAAATGCAAAATATCAATGAAATAAAAAGTTGTTTTTTTGAAAAGATAAACAAAATTGGCAAATCTTTAGACAAACTGAGGAGAAAGAGAGAACACCCAAATAAATAAAATGAGAGATGTAAAAGGAGATATTACAACTGATAATGCAAAAATTCGAAGAATTACTAGTAGCTACTATGAGCAACTGTAAGCCAATACATTAAAATATCTAGAGGAAATAGATAAATTCCTAGACATATACAACCTACAAAGATTGAACCATGAAGAAACCCAAAACCTGAGCAGACTAATAACACATAATTATACTGAAGCTGTAGTAAATCTCCCAATAAGAAAAAAAAAAAAAGCCCAAGACCTGATGGCTTTACTGTTGAATTCTACAAAACATTTAAAGAACAGCTAATACCAGTACTACTCAAACTGTTCCAAAAAAATAGAGGAGGAGGGAATACTTCTAAACTTATTCTATGAGGCCATATTACCCTGATACTAAAACCAAAGATGCATCAAAAAAAGAAAACTATAAGATGATATCTCTGATGAATGTTGGTGCAAAAATGTTCAACAAAATACTAACAAGCCAACTTCAATACACATTAAAAAGATCTTTCATCATGACTGAGATTTATTCCAAGGATGCAAAGGTGGTTCATCATATGCAAATAAATCAGCATATGAAGGATAAAAACCATATGATAATTTCAATTGATTCTGAAAAAAACATTTGATGAAATTTAACATCCCTTCATTATAAAAATCTCTCAAAAAACTGGGGATAGAAGGAATATACCTCAAGATAATAAAAGCCATATGTGGCAGACCAGAGCCAGTATCATACCAAATGGGGACAAATTGAAAGCCTTTCCTCTAAGGTTGAGAACATGACATAAATATCTACTCTCACCACTGTTATTCAACATAGTACTGAAAAACCTAGCTAGAGCAATCAGACAAGAGACAGAAATAAAGTACATTCAAGTTGAAATGAAAGAAGTCAAATTATCATTGCAGATGACATGATCTTATAATTGGAAAAATCTAAGAATTCCACAAGAAAACAACTAGAACTGATAAGCAAATTCAGGATGGTTTCAGGATACAAAATCATCATACAAAAATCAGTAGCATTTCAATGTGCCAAATGTGAACAAGCTGAAAAACAATTGAAAAAAAAAAAGGAATTTTATTTACAATAGCCAGAAATAAATACTTAGGAATTAACTTAACCAAAATGAATAATTGCTATAATGAAACTATAAACCACTGATAAAAGAAGTTGAGGAAGTCACAACAAAGTGGAAAGACAATTCATGTTCATGAATTGAAATAATGTTGTTAATATGCCTATACTACTCAAAGGAACCTACAGATTCAATGCAATCCCTATCAAAATGCCAATGACTTTCTTCACAGAAATAGAAAAATCAATCCTAAAACTTATGTGGAACCACAAAAATCTCAGAAGAGCCAAAGCCATCCTGAGCAAAAAAATACAAAACTGGAGGAGTCTCATTACTTCAAATTATACTACAGAGCTAAAGTAACCAAAACAGCATGGTACTGGCATAAAAACAGACACATAGACCAATGGAACAGAATAGAGAACCGAGAAACAAATTCATACTTCTACAATGAACTCATTTTCATTTTCTTTTTTTGAGAGTTGACAAGATGAGTGCTTTATTTTTGAGAAATTATAACTTTAAGACAAAAGGCATTTGTTATCTGTACTTTGAAATAGACTAACATGATCTCTTTATCAATATTGATAGGAATATTATTTTGAGGAAGATTCTTTTTTAAATTTCAATAAGTTTTTGTGGAAGAGGTGGTGTTTGGTTACATTAATAAGTTATTTAGTAGTGATTTCTGAGATTTTGGTTCACATATCTCCTGAGCAATGTACACTGTACCCAATATGTAGTCTTTTATCCCGTACTCCCTCTCTTTCCCCCAAATACCCAAAGTCCATTGTATGATTTTTATGCCTTTGCATCCTCATAACTTAGCTCCCACTTATGAGTGAGAATAGACGATGCTTAGTTTTCCAGTTTTGAGTTACTTCACTTAGAATAATGGTCTCCAACTTCACCCAGGTTGTAGCAAATGCCATTATTTCCTTCCTTTTTATGGCTGAGTAATATTTCATAGTATATATCACATTTTCTTTACCCACTCATTGATTTTTGGGCATTTGGGCTGGTTCCACACTTTTGGAATTGGGAATTGTGCTGCTATAAACATAGATGTGCAAGTATCTTTTTTGTATAATGACCTCTTTTCCTCGAGGTAGATACCCATTAGTGAGATTGCTGGATCAAATGGTCGGTCTACTTTTAGTATTTTAAAGAACTGCCACACTGTTTTCCATAGTTATTGTACTAGTTTACATTCCCACCAGCAGTGTAAAAGTGTTCCCTTTTCACCACATCCATGCCAACATCTATTATTTTTTGATTATGGGCATTCTGGCAGGAGTAAGGTGGTAGCTCATTGTGGTTTTGATTTGCATTTCCCTGATAATTAGTGATGAACATTTTTCATATATGTGTTGGCCATTTGTGTATCTTCTTTTGAGAATTGTCTATTCATGTTCTTAGTCCACTTTTTGGTAGGATTCTTTTTTTTTTTTCCTGCTGATTTGAGTTTCTTGTAGATTCTGAATATTAGTCCTTTCTTGGATGCACAGTTTACAAATATTATCTTCTACTCTTTGGGGTGTTTGTTTAATCTGCTGGTTATTTCTTTTCCTGTGCAGAAGCTTTTTAGTTTAATTAAGTCTATTTATCTTTTTTTTGTTGTTGTTGCATCTAGAATTTTTATGGTTTCAGGCCTTAGATTTAAGTCGTTGATCTGTCTTGAGTTGATTTTGATATAAGGTGAAAGATGAGGATTCAGTTTCATTCTTCTACATGTGGTTTGCCAGTTATCTAAGCATCATTTGTTGAATAGGGTATCCATTCTCTACTTTATGTTTTTGTTTGATTGTTGAAGATGAATTGGTTGTATTAGGGTTTATTTCTGGGTTCTCTATTTTGTTCCATAGATCTATGTGCCTATTTTTATACCAGGCCCATGCTGTTTTGATTATGATCTTATAGTATAGTTTGAATTTGGGTAATATGATGCCTCCAGATTTATTCCTTTTGCTTATTGTTGCTTTTTCTACATGGGCTCTTTTTTTTTTATTCCATATGAATTTTAGAATTGTTTTTTCTAGTTCTATGAAGAATGATGGTGGTATTTTAACGGGAACAACTTTAATTTGTAGATTGCTTTTGTCAGTATGGTCATTTTCACAATATTGATTCTACCCATCTATGAGCATGGGATATGTTTTCATTTGTTTGTTGCTATGCAATTTCTTTCAGCAGTGTTTTGTAATTTTCCTTGTAGAGGTCTTTCACTTCCTTGTTAGGAATATTTTTAGGTATTTTGTTTTACCTTTCAGCTGTTGTTAAAGGGGTTGAGTTCTTGATTTGATTCTCAGTTTGGTCATGCTTGGTGTATAGCAAAGCTACTAATTTGTATACATCAATTTTGTATCCAGAAACTTTGCTGAATTCATTTATCAGTTCTTGGGACTTTGGATGAATCTTTAGGGTTTTCTAGGTGTACAATCATATCATCACCAAACAGTGACAGTTTGACTTCTGCTTTGCCAATTTAGGTGCCCTTTATTTTTTTCTCTTGTCTGATTGCTCTGGCTAGGACTTCTAGTACTGTGTTGAGTAGAAGTAGTGAAAGTGGGCATCGTTGTCTTTTCTAGTTTTCAGGAAAAATGCTTTAGACTTTTTCTGTTTCAGTATAATGTTGGCTGTGTATTTGTCATAGATAGCTTTTATTACCTTAAGATATGTCCCTTCTATACCGATTTTGTTGAGGGCTTTAGTCATAAAGGGATGCTGGATTTTGTAATGCTTTTTCTGTATTAATTGACATGATCATGTGATTTTTGTTTTTCTTTCTGTTTATGTGGTGTATCACACTTATTGACTTGCCTATGTTAAACCATCTTGCATCCCTGGTAAGAAATACATTTGATAATGGTGGATTAGCTGTATGATATGTGGTGGTATTCTGTTTGCTACTATTTTGTTGAGGATTTTTGCATCTATGTTCATCAGGGATATTGGCCTGTAGTTTTCTTTTTTGATTATGTCCTTTCCTGATTTTGGTATCAGGGTAATACTGGCTTCGTAGAATGAATTAGGGATAATTTCCTTTTACTCTAGCTTGTGTAATAATGTCAATAGCATTGGTACAAATTCTTTGAATGTCTTCTAGAATTTAGCTGTGGTTATGTTTTGTCCTCTTTTTAAATTATTATTATTTCAATCCTTCTGCTTGTTATTGATCTGTTCAGAGTTTCTATTTCTTCCTGGTTCAATTTAGGAGGGTAGTATCTTTCTAGGAATTTATCCATCTCCTCCAGGTTTTCTAGTTTATGCACATAAAGGCATTCATAGTAGCCTTGAATGATATTTTGTATTTCTTTGGTGTCAGTTGTAATATTTCCCATTTTATATCTGATTGAGCTTATTTAGATCTCTTCTTTTCTTGGTTAATCTTGCTAATGGTCTATCAATTTTATTTATCTTTTTGAGAACCAGCTTTTTGTTAAATTTACCTTTTGTATTTTTAAATTTTAATTTCATTTAGTTCTTCACTAATCTTTGTTATTTCTTTTGTTCTGCTGGGTTTGGGTTTGGTTCGTTCATGTTTCTCTAATGTTATGTGACCTTAGATTGTCTGTTTTTGCTCTTCCAGACCTTTTGATGTAAGCATTGAAAGCTATGAATGTTCCTCTTAACACTGCCTTTGCTGTATCTTAGAGGTTTTGATAGGTTGTGTCACTACTAGTGTTCAGTTTACAATTTTTTAAATTCCCATGTTGATTTTATTGTTGACATAATGATCATGCAGAAGTAGGTTATTTAATTTCCATGCATTTTCATGGTTATGAGGGTTCCTTTTGGAGTTGATTTTTAAAATATTTTTTATATTTTGTTTTTATATTTTTTGTAGTGTGTTATTGTTTTATAGGTCTGATGAGATTTATGCTTTAGAGAGGTTCCATTTTGGTGTATTCTGAGGATTTGTTTGAAGGTTTAGAGCTGCTTTTAGTAGTTCTTGTAGTGCTGGCTTGGTAGTGGCAAGTACTCTCAACATTTGTTTGTCTGAAAAAGATCGTATCTTTTCTTCATTTATGAAGCTTAGTTTCACTGGATACAAAATTATTTGGTGAAAATTGTTTTATTTAAGGAGGCTGAAGATAAAACTTCATTTCTTTCTAGATTGTAGAGTTTCTGCTGAGAAATCTGCTGTTAATCTGATAGATTTTCCTTTATAGGTTACTTCATGCTTTTGCTTCACAGTTCTTAAGATTTTTTCCTTACTCTTGACTTTAGATAACCTGATAACTATGTGCCTAGACAATGATCTTTTTGTGATCTTTTTGTGATGAGTTTCCCAGGTGTTCTTTGAGCTTCTTGTATTTGGATGTTTATATCTCTAGCAAGGGCAGGAAAGTTTTTTTTTTATTATTATTCCCTCAAATATATTTTGTAAACTTTTAGATTTCTCTTCTTCATCAGGAACACCAATTATTCTTAGGTTTGAGCATTTAATATAATCCCAGACTTCTTGGAGGCTTTGTTCATTTTCTTTTTATTCTTTTTTTCTTTGTCTTTGTTGGATGGGTTAATTCGAAAGCCTTGTCTTCAAGCTCTGCAGTTCTTTCTTCTACTTGTTTGATTCTATTGCTGAGAACTCCCACTGTGTTTGCATTTCTGTTAGTGTGTCCTTTATTTCCAGAAGTTGTGATTGGTTTTCAATTATGTTATCTGTTTCTGTGGAGATTCTTCCTTTCATATTCTGTAACTTTAAAAAATTTCTTTAAGTTGGTATTCACTTTTCTCTGGTGCCTCCTTGAGTAGCTTAATATTCAATTTTCTGAATAATTTTTCTGATAATTCAGTGATTTTTGTCTTGGTTTGGATCCATTGCTGGTGTGCTAGCATAATCTTTTGACAGTATTGAAGAAACTTATTTTGTTATATTACCAGAATTGTTTTTCTGGTTCCTTCTCATTTGGGTAGACTATGTCAGAGGAAAATCTGGGGATCAACGGCTGATGTTCAGATTCTTTTGTCCCACGGTGTGTTCCCTTGTTGTGGTGCTCTCCCCTTTCCCCTAGGGATGTTGGTTCTTGAATGCTGAACTCCAGTGATTGTTATTTCTTGTTGGGATCTAGCCACCTAGCAGAGCTACCAGACTCTCAACTGGTACTGGGGATCATCTGCAAGGAGTCCTGTGATGTGATCCATCCTCAGGTCTCTCAGCCGTGGAGACCAGCACCTGCTTTGGTGGAGGCAGCAGAAGAGTGAAGTGGACTTCTTTGTTGTATTTTCATTTACTGTGCTATTTTTGTGTTGGTTGGTCTCCAGCCAGGAGGTGGCACTTTCAAGACAGCATCAGCTGTGGTAGTATAGGAAGATATAAGCTTGCCCTAGTGTTGCCTGGATAAGCATTCCAGTTTCTGAGGCAAGGTACAGGGCCATAGATCTCCCAAGATATTATGTCCTTTGTTTTTGGCTACTAGGGCAGGTAAAGAAAGACCATCAGGTGAGAATAGGTTTAGGTGTGTCTTAGCTCAAACTCTCTCCTTGGGCAAGGCTTGTGTGGCTGCTGTGGGGGATGGGGATGTGGCTGTCAGGCCAATGGAGTTATGTTCTCAGTGGGATTATGGTGGCCTCTGCTGTATCATGTAGTTTGCCAGGGAAGTGAGGGAAAGCCAGCAATTACAGGCCTCACCCAGCTCCCACTCTGCCAAAATGATTAGTCTTATTCCTACCATGCCCCTCCAAACAGCAGCCAGTGGTCAGGGTTGAGAACTTGCCCCAGGCTATAAGCCTCCCTGCTGAGAAACCAAGCAAGGCTTTCAGGTTTCATGCTTCCTTGCCTACTGAACCTTCTGTGCTCCTATCTGCATTCCTAGTTTGCCCCCTTCCCTGAGTTCTGTTCAGGAAACTCTGTGTTCCGTTTAAACTGTTACAAAGTTCAGCTGGTAGTTTTCTTCTCCCTCTGGTCTTTCCTCATTTTCCACAGGCAGTCACCCTCTCCCAGGCATCACTGTGAGATAAAGTCAAAAATGGCTTCCTTGGAAACCAAGAGTATTCACAGGGCTCTTCCTGATGCTTCCTCTAATCCTGTATTTCACTCAGCTCTCTAAATTTATCTCACCTCCGGGTAAGATCAAATCCTTCTTCTGTGATCTGGACCTTCGGGTTCCCCAGTGAGGATATGTGTCTGGGGACATGTAATCCTTCTTTCACCCTTCAGGCACTCAGTTTTTTTGGCTGTCTCATGGAATTTGCAGTGGCAAGCCACATTCATCAAAGGGTCTGTAGATTATCTTGGCTTTCCTGGTATGCTTCTATCTACTCCTTTCTCTCCCTATGGACTCATTTTCAACAATGGTGCCAAGAACATACATTGGAGAAAGGACAGTCTCTTCAATAAATGGTGCTAGTAAAACTGAATATTTACATGGAGAATAATAAAACTGGACCCCTAATCTCTCACCATATACAAAAATCAAACCAAAATAGATTAAAGATGTAAATACAAGCCCTTAAACTATGAAACTACTATGAAAAGATTAGGGAAACTCTCCAGAACATTGATCTTGTCAGAGATTTCTTGAGTAATACCCCACAAGCACAGGCAACCAAAGCAAAAATGGACATGTGGAATCACATCAAGTTAAAAAGCTTCTGCACAGTGAAGGAAACAATCAACAAAGTGAAGAGATGACCCACAGAATGGGAGAAAATTTTTGCCAACTACCAATCTGATAAGGGATTAATAACCAGATTATGTAAGCAACTCAAACGCTATAGGAAAAATATCTAATAATACAATTTTAAAAAATGGGCAAAAGACCTGTATAGACATTTCTCAAAAGAAGACACACAAATGGCAAACAGGTATATAAAAAGGTGTTCAACGTCATTGATCATCAGAGAAATGTAAATCAAAACTGCAATGAGATATCAGCTCACCCGAATTAAAATGGCTTATATCCAAAATGCAGGCAATAACAAATGCTGTCAAGGATTGGAAGAAAATGGAAACTTTGTACACTGGTGGTGAGAATGTATATCAGTGCAACCACTGTGAAGAACAGCGGGAGGTCTCTGAAAGCACTGCAGTTGAGCTACCACAGAATCCAGTCATCCACTACTGGGTGTACGCCCGAACGGAAGGAATCAAAGAGGAATCTGCACTCCCGTGTTTGTCGCGGCACTTTTCACTTTCCGTAATAGCCCAGATTTGGAAGCAACCTAAATGTCCATCAGTGGATGACTGGATAAATACAATTTTACACATAGAAACAATGGAGTGCTATTCAGCCATAAAAAATAATGAGATTCTGTCATTTGCAACAGCATAGATGGAACTGGAAATTATTAAGTAAAATAAGCCTGGCACAGAAATACAAATTTCACATGATTTCACTTATTTGTGTGTGCTAAAATTCAAAACGATTGAACACGTGAAGATAGAAGTGTGGTTACCAGAGGCGGAGAAGTGTAGTAGGGGTGGAGGGAAGGCAGGTGAATGTGCGAATGGTTAATGGGTGCAAAAAATATACATAGTTAGAAATAATAAATAGGGCAATATTTGATAGCACAACAGGGTGACTGTAGTCCATAATAATTTAATTTTACAGTTTAAAATAATGAAGCGTGTAATTGTATTGTTTACAATGCGAAAGATACATGCTTGAGAATATGGATACTCCATTTTCCAAAAAAAGAAAAAGAATTTAAGTGGCAAGAATAGAACTGAAAGTAGCACTAAGGCAAAGGGTGATAGAGTAAATATTCAAATGATGGGTTAGAAAAAGGGGCCAGAACCTTGTGCTGAAATTTATAATAAAGTCATCTATTTGTGTTAAGAAGCTAATAACACAGCTACTGAGTGATGGCATTTTTAGAGCTATTAATAATGAAAATAAATATTAGCTTATCATAGTATGTAAAATAATATAAAATAATATGAGTCATAACTTATGTTTGCTGAATGCTATCTGTTTTCAAGCACTCTGTTAAATGCCTGAAAGAGTTAAGTGCCTGAAAGAGTTCCTGTGAAACAAACTCAGGCATAATAAAGCAAATGCAATCTGAGCTTCTACAGATAGAAGTATCCAGATGAGAAATGAGCTCTGCTGTGCTGTGCACTGAGAGGCCAACAACTACATAATCAAGTCTAGTTCTGATTTAAGTCTAAATCTTACATAAGATTTTAGCAAGCCTGCTGTCAGTAAGAAAGTCTGAGGAAAGTTACGTGATTGAAGATAACTTTAGTTGAGGAAGAATAATTGCTTTAGCTTGGAGCAGAAGTGCACAGAGCCTGGCTTCAGGTACTTGAATGAGGTCAAGTGGAGGAAGGAGGGCAAGCATAGCACCACATGATAGATAAAAATGTGAGGAAGACTCTTGGCTTTCTAATGATCAGGGCTATGTGTCTATAGCACATGCTACCGCATGAAGCGCTAAGCATTCTGGAACTGCAAAGACTCAAACTGGCATTTCATGCCCATTTCTTAGAGATGTTATAGGTAAGATCGGCTTCATGGCTTTGAAAACACTGATCAACATAATCTTACTTTATGTAAGTATTGTTTCAACTCTCAAATCCATGATACTAAGTTTTCTGTGGACTGTGATGTTAAAATTCCCTGTTCCTCTGTTTTTACCCTCCTCTTTCTCCGCTGAGACAGAAAGCATGAAGATCAGATCTCTATCATGTTCAGAGAAGAGCATAAGCATGAAGTCAGGCTGAGCTGGAATTCTTTTCTGATGATTTCAGTGTAAATGGGCGGGGGGCGGGCATTGTGATGGCGATTATACTTCTAAGTCATTGCTTTTTTGTCTTTGTTCCACAATTTAATCCTATATCTCCTTAGAGTGTAACTTCCTTGTGCTTCTGCACTAAAAATATTACGAAAAATGTATGTTTTCCTCTCAAGAAAACACTCGCATGAACGATGAGAACACATGGGCACAGGGAGGGGAACGTCACACACTGGGGTCTGTTGGGGGGTTGGAGGCTGGGGGAGGGACAGTAGTGGGTGGGGAGATTGGGGAGGGGTAGCATTGAGAGAAATGCCTGATGTAGGTGACGGGATGGAGATAGCAAACCACCATAGCATGTGTGCACCTATGCAACAATCTTGCAAGATCTGCGCATGTACCCCAGATCTTAAAATACAATAAAAAAAAGAGAGAGAGAGGAAAGAAAACACCCTCATCTAGCATCTTGTGTAATGAGCACTTATGGTCTTTGTTAGTTCAGTGAAGACTATGTGAGGGCTACAGGCTGGGGAGAAGGTAAAAAGTCGTTGAGGTATTGTTATGCGTATCTTGCTAAAAACAGCAGCAAAAGTCTGTGCTATTTATTAGGCGTTTGCTTTCAAATCCATTTTCTGTTCTTCCTGCACTGTCCATATTGTGAAGGTTTACTCCTGAAAATTACTTTTCTCAGAATCTCTGAAAACTGTCTTTCTGAAGCACAGAAGTTTGACCAAGAGGTGAGGGTGGGTGCAGAAGGCCCGAGTCAGGGTATCTATGTCTTCTCTTCATTTCAGGTGACCTCTGAGGCAGTGGCTGTGTTCCATCCATGGACTTTCCCTCGTGGTCTCAGCTTTCACTGGGCACTCTCCACTGTTGTGCTGCTTTCTGTTGGGCAGCCCCCGCTCCCTTTCTTTGGTCGCTTTAACCTTATGTTGGTGTGGCTTCCTGCTTTGGTACAGACCGGTTTTTCTCGTCGTTTACAGTTTGGCTTTTCAGCTCTTCCAATGCCTTTGTAACTGTGTCCTGATATTAATTCCTCCCTACAACCTATTCAACATGGCTTTGTTTTCCTGGCTGGATTCTGACCAATGCAAGACTTAGTCAAGATTTGTCACAGTAAATATCAGTGGTTAGTGCCAAGAAACAGAGTAAACTTTTGCCTACAGGTTATAAATGGAGAAGGCAGTTTGGACCCTAAGCAGGAAGGGGCTCTGAATCTTTTTAGGATCCATGACTAAGGATGGAACTTTATCTGTGTTGAAACCAAGGTATGTCAGGTAGGAAAACCCAACTAAAATGGTTCAAATCAATTAGGGCTTTACTTTCTTATGTGACGAATGTGGAAGTCGACAATTGCTGATTCTCGTTCAACTGCTTCACAGTATTAGGGTTTAGGTTGGCATCCCTGTGGTCCTCTCATTCTTTCTTTCACACTGGCAAGCTAGTTACTCTAGCTGAGTCTATTTTCATGTTCAAAGAAGAAACCAGGAAGGAAGAGGGGAAAAGGAAGGACTTGTCTTTTATTTTCCTGCATCAGGAAAGCAAAAACATCATAGCAGATTCCTACTTATGTCCCTTTTGCCAAAACTGGGTCACAAGGACATCTGTAGCTGCAGAAGAAGCTGGGAAGGTGGGGACAGGATGTCATGATGGATCTTGGAACAGACAGCCACTGCTGGAAGTGGGATAGATGTTTCCTTCCTAGCTTTTATTATGTTCCAAGATTTAGCTCTCTCTCTTTGTGAGCTATGTATGAACTTGCTATATTTTTGAATTAATACAGAAGTCAAAATTTCTTCTTAAACTTATCTCATAGGCAAATGTCAGTGTTAAAGAATTTCTTTAGTATTTCTTATTAACAGCATAGATTTTTATCAAGCATCAATTATGGTTGCCCTCTATAGGAGCAATTTGTCCCAGTGTGATACGGTTTTGCTGTGTTCCCACCCAAAATCTCATCTTGAATTGCAGTCCCCATAATCCCCACATGCCAAGTTCAGGACCAAGAGTGAATATAATTAGAGCATGGGGGTGATTTCCCTCATGCTGTTCTCGTGATGTGAATGAGTCTTACAAGATCTGTTGGTTTTATGAACTTCTGGCATTTCCCCTGCTTATGCTTACTCCATCCTGCCGCCCTGTGAAGAAGATGCCTGCTTCTTCTTTGTCTTCCATTATGAATGCAAGTTTCTTGAGGCCTTCCCAGCAATGTAGAACTGTGAGTCAATTAAAACTTTTTCTCCTATAAATTACCCAGTGTCAGGATTTCCTCATAGCAGTGTGAAAATGGACTACCACAGTAACAATGAAAGGCTGCTTTGCCATGATGATGAGAGCTTCTGGAGCCTGATTGGAGACCTTTGAATGTCTCTCTCCAGAATATTCAAATATCCACATGGAAGAAAGTTCTAAGTTTAGGAAGTTACCCTGAGGAAGCCAAGTTCTGTTTGTTAGGGGAGTCAAACATGGTTGTCCCTCATGGTCCTTTGAACTCTTCTATGAGTAGCTGTGATCCCAGGGCAATAATAGTTGACAATTGCCATTTCTTGGTAGTGTGGATCTTCTCCTTCTGGAAGAGGATGGGAGACAGGGCACATTATAAAATATATTTCCTATTTGAAGTTGTAGTTACAGAAAGACTTTGAAAAAGCAAATTACTTAACAATAACAATGGAAGAAAAATCAGCACCTTCTATATTTTGTGTCCAATATAAACAATTAGAAATATTTGTGGTTTAACATCAGATGTAGAGGACTTTTGGTTTCAAACCCTTACAACGTGTACACTAGTACCATTATAGGTTCTTTGCCACAAAACTCCAGCAAGATTTCAGGTCGTGAGAGTCTAATACTGCAGAGTCCTTGTGGTCTCCCTAGAGAACTGATATCTTTGGGGAAACATGATCCTGCCAGCAAAGGGGCCTTACCTTCATGTTACACCAACCCTCTGTTTTCTGGGCTTTGTGTTCTATTCATGGCTTCTTATGAACCATAGGACCAAAGAAGGAATTTTTGGATTGAAAGGGACTTAAGAGCCAGTTATTCCAAATTTTTGTCCAACAGCCTTTTAGCTGATATCCCTGCTTCTACTCTTGTTCCTACAATCCATTCTCCACACAGCAGCCGAGGTGCTCTTTCTAAAATGTGATCTGGGCCTGTCATTTCACTAGTTAAAACTCCTCAGTGACTTCCCACTGCACCTTGAATAAAATCCAGATGTTTCTCTACGATCTCAAATGACCTTCTTGAACTGGACCAACTTACTTCTCCAGCTTCATATGCCAAATTCCTTTTTCTCAGCTAGGAATCAGCCCCAGAGAATCCTCTCAGGGAGGCTGTTCCCAACTACTCCATCCAGGGAGTCCTAACCCACCACACACCATCATAGTGCCCTCTCTCATTGTGCTCATGCCTCTTCTCATCCCTGAAAATGATCTTTTTCATTGTTTACTACTGTATTCTTTGTCTCCTTTTTCAAGGATGGAAGACTGATGAGAACATAAACCTCTTCTATCTGGTGTACTGAGGCATATTCTTCACACTCAGAATAGGAGCAAGAACATACTAGGGTTTTGGTCTTAATCTCCCTGTAGAGGAGGAATTGAAGTCTTTGGAGAAACTTTGAAATCATGTGGGCTAATTCCAGAACTGTCAAAGGAATAAAAAAAGTTCTAGAGGGGTGTCCGGAATAGACACTGATGTTGTCAATACTGATACTCCTTCTCCGTGAAAATTGAACTAAACTACTTTCTAACACTGGTGTTTTGGGATGAGGTCAAATGTGAATAGATGAGTTCATCAGCATGTCGTTGTGCTTTGGGGCAAATTGTACTCATGCTCTATGTGAAGAAGAAGAAGAATGAATCATTTGCTCCTGGCATTTTGGGAGGAACACTTGTTAGTTGTGTCTGAGTCTCCCTGTCATCGATCAGACATTTAGCATCCTTGGCCCCTCCCTACTAACTGCCAGTAGCATGCCCCCATCACTGCAACCACCAGAACACACCCACCCTTTTTTAAATGCCCCTGAAAAGAGTAGTGGTTACTAAACCTGCTACAGAATCTTAATTAGAAGGTATTCTGTGATGTGATATTAGCCGATCATCAGAATAAATTAAGGCAAAAGGAAAAATTCAACTGAACAATCAAATATAAACCCTCCTGTCATATGTGCACGTCAGTGAGGTGCTTCTTCATCCTCTTCTATTACTTCAGAGCCTGTGAAGGAAGCTCGAAAGGATGATGTTGAAGCATGTGGGCCTGGGAATGTGATTAGCCTCTGCTGGAGCAAACCCAAATTCC
Organism: Cheracebus regulus; assembly: GCA_963574635.1. Classification (NCBI taxonomy): domain Eukaryota; kingdom Metazoa; phylum Chordata; class Mammalia; order Primates; family Pitheciidae; genus Cheracebus; species Cheracebus regulus. The sequence goes on along the minus strand of CAUYQU010087448.1, from coordinate 16,722 downwards.
TGTTCACATAGTCGAATTCTCACTAAGGTACTGGGAAGAAATGAATTAGGGTCTAGGCCTGAAAGCTCCTCAAAACAAATTGCCTTTGTCTCCCAGGCACCTATGGGGCCATTGATCTGCTGTTGTTCTCCTTTCAGTGTTATGTTCATCTATTTCCTCCATAACACCTCCATCATATACTGCTGATGCTGTCCTTCACACACTTTGAAGATATAAGGGTTGAGTAATTATTATTATTTATTTCTGATATTTTGTCTTCTCTGACTGTGTCTAGTCCATTGTTCAGCTCACCATAGAATTGTAATTAAGATTTGGCATGGTGTTCTGGATAAAAATTGTTTCCAAACCATCTTTATTATAGATTGTGTTCCTGGTGGTAATTACATTGCATAGTCCACTGGAAGAATGAAAAAAACCATCTGGGTTTTGTTCTCTGGGCAGGTGGTGGTGATGATGGTGATAATGAATATGGTGATGGTAGAGAGCAAGTAATGGCTAAACTTATCAAGTACTTATGTCTCAGGTGTAACTTTAAATAATTTACAAGTTTTAACTCATTTAATGCTCACAGCAACCCAGTGGATAGATATTATAATCCCATTTTATAAAGAAAACGGAGGCATAGAGGGTTTAATTAAATGACCTGTCCAAGATGGTAAGTTGTAGAGCTTTGAGTTCACCCCTATACGTACAAGGTGGGTGCTGTTAACAAGAGAAGTGAGCCAGGCTTAGGAGGTGAGCCAAGCAGGAGCAGTTGGGAGGGAGGGGACGTGAAACACATATTCACTGTATATAGCCGACACTACTCACCTCCAACTGTGTGACCATACAGGAAAGTGGACTCACTGTTGCTAAACTTTCTGACTTCTTTTCAAAAGATACAATTTGCAAAATTTCTTAATTTTAAAAGGTTGACTCAATTTTAATAGGTACTCTGTGACCTGAACAAAATAATAGTATCTGCCATAGGAGAACTCAGTGTTTCTGACCATAAATTTTTTCTGTCAAAACAAAAAGTGTAGGCTCATGTCAAATATAAAACTCTATAGATTTCAGATAATTAATAAGATGAGTTGTACCAGATTTTCTTTATTCTCGTTTGGCTCCAAGAATGTTCTCTTTTTGTTTTTTTAAGTCACAAACATCTGTTTATGACCATCCAGCTAATTGTACCCCATTGAAGCCCAATGAGGGCAGAGTGAGCGAGTGAGTGGGTTTAGTGCCCATGGAAATTCATGTTTCTAATTGTGCATCCAGTGAAGGTGGAAAGGTTAAAGTAATGAGCTGTTCTTGAGAGTTCTAGCGAAGAGAGAGGGGGCTTTGCTGTTTTACATTCCATCTTTGTTATTGTCATGGATGTGCTCTTATTTCCATGATGGCATTTATTGCCAAGAGGCTCTATTACATGCTATTATCTTGCCATTTCTGGAGGGGCAGGTCTGTACTGACAACACAATGACAGTGTGCAGACAATCGTAACCACGCTTTCCACTCCGTAACATCTTGTTTGCAGCTGTGAATGGCTGTATTAGTGCCAATTAATCTGAGGGTGGATTTAGTGAAGGAGAGGGTGCTGTCAGTATTTAAGAATTGTCCCTGGGTTTTCCAAACGGCGTTTCTAGAGAAGGAATGGTAACTGAAAACAGTAGACAGATGAGGAGACTGTCAGATTATATGTTTCAGTGAGGATTGGTGTCTCTAAACTGTTCCACTCATCCTGCGTTCTCACGTAAGCATGGAGGCAGGGTATGAATCAAAGGGCTGCATTTCATCTCTAATCCAAGGGATTAGATCTTAAACAGTGTGACTGTTTGAAGATGTTGTGAAGACTGGCTTTAGTTGAATCACACTTAGTTAATTTAGTGACCATTGATGGTGAAGATGATAGGCCATTTTAAAAATGAAGGGCCTCTGTCTCAATGAATCTAAAATATTTGAGCCTTGGGGTCACAGGGTAATGGGTGTGGTGGGCAAAGATTGTTGGCGAATATCGCATATTGTCAAACTGTCACACAATGAATTGATTCATGGCTTTGATTTTAGAATTCAATGTTCTGACTATTGAAAAGGAAAATTTTCCCATTATACTTGCTTTGTACCACCCTCCCCAGTCATGCTGTGCCAACAACCACTGTCTCTTTAAAGTTGACAATTTGAAGAGTAAGTATCCAAGTTAGATGGTTTGGGGTTAAAACATAATATCAGTCCTGGTGTTTGACTACATTTTTAAATACAGAGGAAATGACATAAAATGCCAAACTCCTTATCCTTGGCTGACATGGCCTGGCCTGATTTGGCCCCTGCTTCGTCAACTCCCCAGTGCTGACAAGTGCCACTTTGTGACCCTCTAACCCTCTTGGAGACCCTAAATCTCCTTGCAGTTTCTGTATCCTGCTAACCTTGTTTTTGCCTCTGAGGTTTGGCACCTTCTCTTCCAAAGTGCTCCTCATCCTCACTTCTTTGTTTAGTCTTTCTCTTACCTGTTCAGTGTCAGCTTAACTCCTCTCCCATGTTGACAACGAGACAATAATAAAAGAGACACTTAAGCAGCAATTTACTGTTCGACAATAGCTTTACCTTAAAAAAATCTTTTAAATCAAAATACCCATTTCATCCTACCTTGAGGCTATAGAGTGATATATAAATAGGCTAGACCCTAGAGCCAGCCTGCCTGAGTTTGAATCCCAGCTCTGCCATTTCTTAGGTGTGTGATTCTGGGCAAGTAACTTTAATCTTTGTGGTTTGATTTCCTCTTCTGTAAAATGGGAATAATTTTGTTTACAGGGATAAATTGTTTTTTTCAGGGTTTTTTTTTTTTGTAGGAATTAAGTGAGACTAACTGAGATTCATTTATGTAAAGCTTAATGCCTGGAATATTCTCTTAGCAAATGTTAGCTATTATTATTATTATTAGGTATATCCATAGACCTACCTTCCTAGCTAGATTGCTAGTTCTGTGAAAGCTAGAGTGTAAGTCTCTCTGACATTAGGTGTGAATATTTTGCACATTCCAGGTAATCAATAAATATCTAGAAGATTAATAACATGGTCCCTTTTTCAGTGTTATTGTTTTGTAGGTGAAAGCTTCATTCTTTATAGTAGTCAGAGGAGTATCCTAGAGACAATGGTCCAACCAAAGGTCATATTCTCACCTGTGCAATATAGAGAACGTAGATTTTGTCTCAGGTTACTTACATATCTCAAACCAGAAAACGCTTATGAACATGGGAAATATACCCTTGAATATTTCCTGATTTAGTATGTGTGCCCTTGTGGGTTATTGAATCATATTGATATTTCAATTCTTTTGCTCTAGCATGATGTCCTTCTCATCTGGCTCCTCAGATGGTGAAAAGGGGTGATGAGTGGAGCCTTCAACAAACTCCAAGCAAGTCCACTTAAAATGTGCACTGCTGTATATTAGTAGGTATTATTTGGATAACACAAAATTATTCAAGCATCAAGGAAAATGAGCCATATTTCTTATATTACAAAGCAAGTCACATTTCTGCCACAGAAGCAAAGAGCACAGGCAAAGCCATTCCTGGAGGCAGCCTCCCTGTAGGATGAAGTTTCTCTGGCGTGTGTGACAGAGAAGTCATACTTTCATGGACCTTTCAGTTGCTTTCTCACTTATGGGTCTATTACCTAAACCCACAGATGGCCTATTTCAGGTTCATAGATCTCCATTCCCCACTTTCCATCCAGAGGAGGAACGATGATGGCATCACGTTTGCTCTTCCACACATCAGCTTGCCTTATGCTTAAGCAGCAAACCACAAAGTCAAGGTGGAGTGGAGAGGGAGGTCATGTTTGGCCGGGCTTGCATCCACCCAGGAGCCGTCACCACTGATAGTAATGTTGTCTTTTTTTTTTTTTTTTTTTTAAAAAAAAAAAAGAACCAAACCTTACTTTTGCTATGTGAGAAGGTATTTTCTGACAAATTTCTCCTCCATGAAGGTCTTATTCGAACACCACTCTTAAAAAGAGAAAGCAATCCCCTCTGAAGAAAATTACCTGAGCAGAGGCCTCCAGAACAATCTACAGAACCACATCCATGCTTGGTACTTGAGCCAAACACTTTTCTCTCTGTTTTATTTCCTTTTTCTTCTTTATTGTCCCATTTCTATCACTCATCTCCCTTACAACCCTGCCCTTTTCAAAGAGTAAGGTGTGGTTATTAAAACACAGGCCTAGCAGGAGCTGGCCTGTTTTGGTTTGGATACAATCCCCACTACGTACTAGCAGGATGACTGAGGGCAAGATACATATTCCCTTTCCACTCTAGTTTCTTCACTATACAATGAGGCTGATAGAATGATCTCCTTCAGGGGACCTAGAATGTGGGAGAATGACCACTACCTACCTATTCCTTGGGCAAGAGTGGTGACCTTTCCAGGACCAAACAGCCATTCCTACATCCTCTGCAGTCATCTCACAGGATGGTGTGCTGTCAGGTATTCTGGTATTTTACGGTGTGAATGCAGCACATCTTTACTGTAGAGTGTTGTTGTGATGATTAAATGCGTGAGCACATCTACAGCTGTCTGTACAGTACCTGCAACACAGTTAATCAGTATCCCTGCTCACCAGGCATTGGCTATGGTTTTTACTTCCTTTCTCCTTAACACCTAGCCCTCAAATGCCCATGGTATCAAGAGTATGCTTGCTCTCACTGATGGTGATTTTTTTTGTCGTTTAAACCTAGTTAAATTGAATCAACCTACATGCCCATGAAAAGTGGATTGGATAAAGAAAATGGTATATATACACCATGTATGGTATATATACATCATGTATGGTATATATACACCATAAAAAGGATGAAATCATGTCATTTACAGCAACATGGATACAACTGGAGACAAATTAACACAGGAACAGAAAACCAAATACTGCATGTTCTCACTTATAAGTGGGAGCTAAACATTAGGTACTCATGGATATAAAGATGGCAACAATAGACACTGTGGGCTACTAGATGGGGAAGTGAGGGAGAGGGGCAAGTGTTGACTGACTGTTGGGTACTATACTCCATACTTGTACGACAGGATCAGTTGTACCCTAAACTTCAGCATCACGTAATATACCCATGTAACAAACCTGCAGATATAGCCCCTGAATCTAAAACAAAATTTAAAGTTATTTAAATTAACTAACTAAATTCAGTCAAGCTTGCTTTTCATCTGGGAGCTTTCAGTCCTGCTGTCTTAGTTCTGTTCAGGCGACTGTAACAACACACCTTAGACTAGGTAATTTATAAACAATACAAATTTATTGCTCACATTTCTGGAAGCTAAGAAATCCAAGATCAGGGCGCCATGGCAGAGGGGGCAAGGCAGCTCCCTTCGACCTCTTTTATAAGGGAATTCATCTCATTCAAGAGGGTGAAGACCTCATGATTCGAATACTTCTGAAAATGCCTCACATTGTAATACTCTAACATTTGTGTATTAGGTTCCAAAACATGAATTTTGGGGGATATCCACATTCTGACCACAGCACCCACTTTTTGTCCTTCCATGAGTTGATTATTATTCATGCTACTGATTACTTATTCTGTACTTTGAGAAGTTATTGTTTTCCTAGACCATTCCAGCTTTAGGGGAGAAAAACTACTTCTACTGCTCCTAATGCAGGGGAACCTCCCACTGTCTCTCCCTCCCTCCCTCCTTCCCTCCTTCCTTCTTTTTCTTTTTCTTTTTTTGGAGACAGGGTTTCACTCTGTTGCCCAGGCTGAAATGCAGTGGCATGATCATGGCTCACTGCGGCCTCCACCTCCTGAATTCAAGGGATCCTCTCATCTCAGCCCTCTGAGCAGCTGGGAAAACAAGCACATACCGCCACACCTGGCTAGTTTTTGTATTTTGGTTTTTTATTTGTATGTATTTATTTCTTCTTAAGGAAAAAATGGGATATATATGCAGAATATGCAGGTTTGTTACATAGGTATACATGTGCCATGGAGGTTTGCTGTACCTAGTGACCCATCCTCTAACTTCCCTCCCCTCACCTCCCACCCCCATAGCAAAGACATGGAACCAACCCAAATGTCCATGAATGATAGACTGGATGAAGAAAATGTGGTACATATACACCATAGAATGATATGCACACATAATTTTTGTATTTTTTATAGAGTCAGCGTTTTACCATGTTGCCCATGGAGACTCTCTAGCGCATCACTAGGGTTTCTTCCTATTCAGGATCAACATGCTGAGGCTTAAAGACCTTTCATACTTCAGGAGATTCCCACCGAATCCATTCACCTTAGGGGCTGGGATCCACCATATTCTCTATCCTTAGAATCAGGAAGAGGCGGTGACCCTGGCTTTGTGGGATCAGGAATGTGGGCTTCACTTTGGCATGTCCCTTCTGCATCAGTGTCTCCTCCAAGTCATCCAAATAAGTGGACTGGATTTTACTCAGAAGCAGCCCTTATTTTCTATTGTATTTAGGAGGTGAGCATGCAGATTTTTTCCTTTGCAGAGAATATTTCCTTCTGTTACACAAATTACAAAACAAGAGGTGGTCAACTTTTTTCCTTGATTTTACTATTTTATTTTATTTTAGACAGGGCCTCACTCTGTTGCCCAGACTGGAGTGCAGTGGTGTGATCATGGCTCACTGCAGCCTCAACCTTCCTGGCTCAAATGATCCTCCTTCTTTAGCCTCCCGAGTAGCTGGGACCACAGATGTGTACCACATTTGGTTAATTAAAATAATTTTTTTTTTAGAGATAGGGTCTTGCCTTCTGGCTCAGAGTCTTCCCTCGATTTTAAAAATACCATGATTTAACTGCATTTTAGATATACCAAAAATAACATACTGTACCTCAAAGTGTACTCATGAAGACCATTTGACCCGCTGAGATTTTGGGAAATATCATGAATATAAAACAACAAGTTTGGCAATGATTCCTTTTTGTCATCTTTACTCAGCTGGTAAAAATCCCCCCCAAAACGAAGTAGCAACCACAGTGCTAGTAAAACAAACCCCAAATCAAGGTTCTCAAATTAAACTTTTGGCAACATAGCTATCTGGAAAGAATAAAGCCAACAAATAAAATTTTTAAAAAATTTTATTCTTCTTTTAATTTGATTTTTGCTTTTTATCAATGATCATTCCCACTTTTTCCACATGTACCTGCTCCCAGTGAGCACTTTCAACTTACAACCAATTTTTTTTGTGTACTTTTGTATTTCTGCATAACATGCTGTAGTGTTTTCAATAGATTTTCCAGTTTTAGAAATTTCTACTGCTTTTTGGCTATGAAAAATGGGGGTTCACTCTCTTCACACACTCCGTAACACATGTACTTGCGTGCACACACTCTTGCTGTCCCATCATTCTCCCAGTATAGTTAGCTCTAATTTTGGCTAGACTTTTCAATAAGTATTGTAATTTGCATTTTATAACATTATTCTCATGATTGAAACTATGCAAGGTTTTGTCTTACTTTTCCTTTCTTCCACATTTTTATTTTAATTTTTAAAAATTTCAGTAGCTTTAGGGGTACTAGTGGCTTTTGGATGAATTGTGTAGTGGTAAAGTCTGGGCTTTTAGTGCACCTATGACTCAGATAATGTACATTGTACCCAATAAATACTTTTTCATCCCTCACCCCCTCCCACCTCCCCCTTCTGAGTCTCCAGTGTCCATTATGCCACTCTTTATGCCGCTATAGCTTACTTCCCACTTATAAATGAAACATGAGGTATTTGGATTTCCATTTCTGAGTTACTTAGGATAATGGCCTCCAGTTCCATCCAAGTTGCTGCAAAAGACATTATTTTATTTTTGTATGGAGGATCTTCCACATTTTTTATTTTCTTGGACGTTATAATGGTCTTTTTTTTTCTTCATTTCTTAGTTTTCTATGTACATACCACTAATTTATTCCCAAACTCCTTCAGCCATGTAAACTTACTCAGGATAGATTCAAACCTATCTGGCACCTGTCCTTTTTAGTTGATTGAACAAATCTCAGCAGAGTCGTCTGATTTGCCCCTGTCAGATTTGCTTGCTCTCAAGGGCTCTCTCTGGAACAGACATCATCTTGGGATCTCCTTTGTCATTCAGTCATGCTGGGGGTTCTCTTTGACACTGTTCTGAGTTGAAGCCCCGATGTCCTGAATTTCATGTTGTTTACTGTTTGGTGTTTTTTTTTTTTTTTGTCCATCATTTTACTTATGCATATGCTGCAGTTACTTCCTAAGAAAAAGTACATGAATGGTAAATTTTATGAGACCAAGCATGTCTTTATTCTACCCTCATACTTGATTTAGAATTTGGCTGGGTATAAATGTCCAAGTCTGAAACAGTTTCCTCTCTCTTAGTTTAAAAACTTTCTTCAATATCTACCAGTTTTCAGTGTTGCTATTGAGAATCCAAAACCATTTCATCCTTGTTCTTTTGTATGAAACCTGCACTCCTCCTCAATCTCATTTCCTTTGTACCTGTATTCAGAAGGCTTTAAATTTGTTATATTTTCCTTTTCTTAAAAACCTCAAGCATTCTTAAAATTCAGAGTAATGTGTATTACAAGTTGAGTTTCCAAGAAACAGACTCTGAGATGGAAATTAGTGTGTGAGAGATTTATTAGGAAGTGCTCTTGGAACCAGTACCTGTGGAGGCAGGGGAAGGAAGTGTGAGACAGCATAGGGAAGAGTTGAGTTGTGATGCACTATCTAGCTACCTCACCCCAACATTCACTGGTGGGGACTGTATTGGCTCTATAGCTGGGTAACCCTTCAGAGTTGTCCTGAGTTGGGGCGAGGAGGGGGGTCCTTTATCCCCACCTTGACTGAATATGAGCTGCTCCTGGAAGGAGTGACCTCGGGAAAGGCAATTTTCTTCTGCTAATGCAATCCCCAAAGACGGCTGGCAGCACTCCCAGCAGCTGGGGGAATGAGTCCTTCATTCCTGAATGGAAATCTGAGGATTGCATGACAGCACATGTCACAGCACGCCTGTGGCATGGGTCTAATTTTATCTATTATGTTAAGCACATGATAGATCCTTCCGATTAGAAACTCATCCATTGGTCGGACCTATATTCTTGAATTACTTCTTTGATTTGTTTCTTTAAATTTCTTTATTTTCTTTTTCTGAAGCTGCTGTTATTTGAGTATAGAATTACTGGAACTAACTTTCTGATTTCTTAATTTTTTGAACCTGTATTGTCTTCTGTTTGTCTTTTTTACTCTCCCTTCTGTGAGATTTTATCAACCTTATTTTTCAACTATTCACTGAAGTTTTTTACATGTACTATCTTCTTTCTCATTTCTTTGAGCTTTTAAAAAAATTCTCTAATTAAAAAAATTTTTTTAAATTAAACATTTAAAATTCTCTAATTTTTTAGCCAGGCATGGTGGTATATACCTGTAATCCCAGGAGACTGAGGCTAGAGAATCACTAGAACCCAGGGGGCAGAGGCTGCAGTGACCCAAGATTGTGCCACTGTACTCCAGCCTGGATCACAGAGCAAGACTCCATCTCAAAAAAAAAAAATTCTGTAATTTTTTTAACATTATATCACAGTTTAATGGATATAATATCATCTCTTATCTTTCTGAGACTATTATTCATAAGACCTATATTTAGTGATAGTTTTTATGAATTTTTTCTTGCATTTTTTTAACCTCTATGTGATTTTTAGATGTTTATTTATTTGGCCCTTCTGTTTTTCATATTAGAACATTGCTAAAAGTTTGGAGAGTTGTGTCCTCCTGCTCATGGGTAAAAATAGGGCACTATAGAACTACCTGTAAACTCTGTGCATGTAGCTGAGGGCAACTGTGGTCTGAAGATCAGGGTGATCAGATTGAGTGGTTTCAATGAGGCAGATCCAATGTCCATATCTTTGGGCCTTTTTTCTTGAGATATTCAGATTCCCTAGAGAAGGACATTATAATATCTTATTGGAAGAAATAGTCCATGTTTCTGGAAAGCAAATATAGAACGAGAACTGAAGCATAATACTCGTCCTTTGGGGCCATTAGTAGGTAAATTAGGGTTACTTGAACACATGCATCGTGATACGGGATAGTCAATTTGATGACCAAGATGACTAGTGACTGACTAACATGTGGGAAACATCTAAGGCATAGATATGGTGGGCAGAGGGAGGATTCACATCCTAGATGGGACAGGGCAAGATTTCATCACGCTACTGAGAACAGCATGTGGTTTTGTTTTGTTTGAGACAGAGTCTCACTCTGTCACCCAGGCTGGAGTGCAGTGGCATGATCTTGGCTCACTGCAACCTCTGCCTCCTGGGTTCAAGCGATTTTCATGACTCAGCCTCCCAAGTAGCTGAGATTACAGGTGTGTACCACCACATTCAGCTAATTTTTGTATTTTTCAGTAGAGATGGATTTTTGCTATATTAACCAGGCTGGTCTCAACTCCTGACCTCAAGTGATCAGCCCATCTTGGCCTCCCAAAGTGCTGGGATTACAGGTGTGAGCCACTGTGCCGGACCGAGAAAAGCATGCAATTTAAAACTTGTGAATTACTTATTCCTGGAATTTTCCATTGAATATTTCCAGACCACAATTAACTGTGGATAACTGAAACTGTGGAAAGTGAAACCAGGGATAAGAAAAGACTACTATATTTGGAAATATAGTAGCCCTATTTCCCTATTTCCCAACATTCTGGGTGCTGTCAGTCTCAGAGCCTCTTGGGGATTTTGTGATATAAATCTGGTTTTTCTTGCCTTTCTCTATTGCTATTTTAGCTGTTTGCTTTCTTGAGTATGCTAAGTCTGTTGCATTCATTCATTTGCTTTCCAGAATCTAGAATTTTGTTGCTTCTGTTTTCTTTTCTATTCTCATGGTCCTGTGGGCTTATGGCTTAAAAAAATTCTCTTTGCTGTTATTCTAGTAGATGTTTTTAAGGGGACAGAGATATTACAACAAGCTTTCATTCTTAACCAGAAGTAAATACACACATTTTTGATCTTTAGAGTCCTCTGAAATTCTCTTCAAGTATTTTAAGTGAAACCAGATTGATTTCAGTATCTATTAAAATCCTCAAACTAGAATTTCCTTCTATTTAGTTTTGTAATTAAAAGTTTAATGTTCTTTAATTTAATAATTTCCTCTCTAAATGGGAACTAATATGAGAAACATAATATATGGACCAAATTATAGATTGAAAGTTAGTAAGAACACAATAAGAAATATGGTATACTGTGCCTGGTAGCATTTTGTGGTAGAAAGAGTAAAAGCTTGTGTCTATCTTGCCCCTGCTGTTCAGCAACAGAATAAAACATAATCTCTCTGTGGACTCTGCAAAATAGGCAAAATAATCAAATACGGAGCTTTGCTGAAGGCAAGATTGAGTAGAGGATGGAAGTAGGACATCCAGCCATGTCTGACATATAGCTAGTGCACAACAGAAGTTAGCTCTTTTCTCTGGCATCAGGGGGAAGTAGGGAGAGTGATGTTTTCCCCTGGAGGGGGAAGGGAATAAAATTTGAATACACTCTTTATTCCTGAGGGCCCTCAATTAATCTTTGGAGCCTCTGTGGACCTTACACGTTTACTGCTTTAGTAAAGAATTCAGGAAAAGGAGGCCCTGGAAGAAAGAGGGATAGCTGCTGTTGAACAGAAAAAGAGAAAAAGGAAAAAAGAAGGTGCAGAGGTGAAGTGAAAGGTACGTTGATAGACATATTGCTGACAAGAGTGGTGGTGGTGTAGGAAATCTGGTCACCCTGGGTATTCACATTCAGAGGAAAAACATGCAGTTTCTAAATTAACCTTAAAACCAATGAGGAAACATGTCAACTTTATCGAGTCAGGGGTGATTATCCAGTTAAGAGATTATGTGGTTTTCTTCTGCCTGGATCTCCTTTCCATACTGTCTGACTCTGGTGACTCATTAGTCCTCTCACTGGAGGAATGGTAAGATAAAAGAAGATGAAACTTAAACCAGTTCTCTCAAATACTGGCTAGTAACTCTGGTGAAAGCCTGATAAGGAGAACACAAAAGAGCTTCTCTGATTATCATTGGAATTAGATTATGTCTTTTGTACCTAATTTCCATTATTGGGGATTGTGAGTTGGCTCCCTGTCAATTTAAAGGAATATATCATTTAAATAAACGATCTACATCTGAAAGTTTCTGTTTCTAGAAAAAAAACTCTAGGGTTGAATTTAAAAGTTGGATCACTTTCAAAATGTTAAGTTTGTCAGATTATAGTGGTCATTAGTGGAGGAGCAGAAAGAACAGCGAAGGGAAGGTAATTTGTTACCTGGGGACAAAGTCTATTAAAAAAATTGTTAAGGTAACAATACGTAACTCTGCCCAGGTAGAAAGAAGTTTGAGTCAGGCACTGTTCTATTAGGGAGGCTGCCACTTTTTCATTATTGTCATCCAGAGTTCTAATTATAGCCCTCAGTTGGGGGCTATAATTCTAATTACAGCCCTCAGTCTAAGTATTCCATCGTTTCTAAGTACTTCTATACAGATGGCTGAAGAAATTTCTTTACTTGGAAATTCATGTCTATAACAAAGGGGTTTGAAAACAACTGAACTCTTGCTGCTAAATGAGCTTGGTAGCTTATGAAACAGTTAAACATTAATTTATAAGAAAATATACTTAACAAATCAATACCGATATGCAGGAGAGCTGTATCTGTTATTGTTTCCAATTCCCGATCCCTAAGACATCAGAACCCTTAGCCAGGTGTGGTTAAGAAATTGATCCATGCCTGGGTTTTATTCAGACCACCCTCTGCTTTCATCATCTTGTTCTGCAGCGCTTCTGATTTTCAGTGTCCCATGATGCTCTGCATACCATCTGAACAGCCACATCATCATAATGAGATGAATATCCTAATTGTGGCAATTCTCACTGTCACTGCTGCAGTTGCTCAGAATTTGTACTTTTAAAGTGTCATCACTAGCTGTATTTCTACAATGAATACAACTTCTGTTTCTAATTTGCTCACAGAGGGCAGATTCTTACAAGGCTTGGATATAAAAGAAGACCGCTCTCTTTCACCATACTGCTCTCAAACCCTTGCTGGATCCTCCACTGTCTTTGGGCCCTGTCCTTGTGCTGCATACATGCCTAGGAATGGCAGATTTTTTATACACAGCCACAGTTTAAAAAATAGATAAAAATAATATTTTTGCTAAAATTTCTACCATCTGGAAATTTCTCTCCTACTTTGTTGAAGTTGTTGACTGAAGTATATCTCTTGGGCTATACCTTCAAATATCTTTCTATGAAACCTCAGGGTTTGCGATTTAACTGTTTGGGGTCTAGTCTGCACGGCCACAGGACCAGATTATAGCTTATATAATTACTGTGGTACATAATTTAATACAAAAATGTTATTGTGAAATGTATCATATATAAAAAAGAAGTGTACATGAGGAATATGTACAATCTGGAGAAGATTAATAACATGAATATTCATTCACTCACCACTTAGCCCAAGAAATACAATATTTTCAGTCCTTTTAAAACTTTCGGTGTATTGAATTCCTTCTTTTTTCCTTCCATCAAAGGTAATACTAGCCTGAACTTTGAGTGAATCATTCTCTTGTGTTTTTTTATATTTATGTTTCTAAACAATGCATTGTTTTTGAGTTTTAAATAAATTAAACTCTATTGTATACATTCTTCTGTCTTTGTTTCCATTCACTATTACCTTGGTATTATTTGTATTAATGTATATAGCTACAGTTTGTACATTTTCATTGATACACAATATTCCATTTTATGAATGTATTATACTGTTTGATATGGTTTGGCTGTGTCCCCACCCAAATCTCATCTTGACTTGTAGCTCCCATAATTCCCATGTTTCATGGGAGGGACCCAGGTGGAGGTAATTGAATCTTGGGGACGGCCTTTTCCCATGCTGTTCTCATGTTAGTGAATAAATCTCCTGAGATCTCATGGTTTTATAAAGGGGAGTTTCTTTGCACAGGCTCTTCTAGCCTGCTGCCAGATAAGATGTGACTTTGTTCCTCATTCACCTTCTGCCATGATTGTGAGGCCTCCCCAGCCATGTGAAACTCTAAGTCAACTGAACTTCTTCCTTTTTAAATTACCCAGTCTTGTGTATGTCTTTATTGGCAGTACCAGAACAGACTAACACACAGTTGATAGACACACTTGTGGGTTGTTTTATTTTTCTCTGACACTCAGTGATGCTCTCAACATCCCCATGCATGTCTCAGTAAAATCTATAGGAATTACTGCTCAGAAATTAGATGCATGTTTAGCTTTCCTTTGTAACCTCATTTTTAAAAAGTGCTTATGACAATTTATCCTCTATCAGCAGTTTATTATTAGAGTCTCCATTGGTACATATTCTTGCTAATATTTGGTGTGGTCCGATTTTTATTTTTTCTAAGCAGGTAGCAGTGAAAAATATCTCATATTTTTTAATTTGTATTTTTGGTTATTAAATTGATTAAAAGCCATTTTAAATATTTATTGACCATTTCAGTTTCCTTTTTGAAGTGTGTTTTCAAGTCCTTTGCTCATTTTTCTATTTGTTCATCTTTTTACTAATAACTTGTAGAAGTTCTTTATATGTTTTGAATGCAAATCCTTTATTGTTAATAGAAGTCAGAAATACCTTTATCTACTCTGTGGATTACTTTTTAACTTGCTTAGTTTGTCTTATGATGAACTACTTTCCAGATTTTAATGTAATCAAATTTATCAACCCTTTTTTATTGCTCTTTTATATCTTAAGCAATTCCATGAGGTTATGAAGACATCTAAAATCTTTTATTTTTCTGTATTTTAAAATTATCTTCTATGTTGTTATACATTATCTTATAAAATACAGTTTTGCATTTCATGAATAGGTATCTAATACTCCTGGAATTAGCTTTTGGTATGGTATGAATTATGAGTTCTCATTTTTCAAACTGTCCATATAGATAGCTATTTTCCTAACATCATTTATTAAAAAGTCAAATCTTTCCCCTAGTTGACCTGCAGTGCTGCATTTGTTTTCCCTCCAGAAATGAAATGTCCATATATTCATGGTTTTCTACATGGGCTCTCATTTTTGTCCCAATGGGCTACTTGTTTTTTCCTGGGATAATTCCAGACTGTCATGTTTGCTATAGCCTTATGAGTCTTCATATTTAGTGGAACAATTCCTCCCACCTTCCTTTTCTTTCTCAAGAGTATCTTGGCTCCTTGCACATCTATTTAAATTTCAGAATCAGTTTGTTGAGTTAAACACAGACACACACACACACACACACACACACACACACACTACTTATTGTATTTTTGATTGAAATTTTATTGAATCCGTAAATCAATATGTAATGAATTGATGGTTTTATAAAATTGAGCCTTACAATTCATGAACATAACATCCTACTATGAGGCCACTAGGTTGCAAGAGGTCAAGCACATGGGAAATCATGTACAGGTACTTCCCACAGCAGTCCTTACTTTGAGTCCTCCCAGCCCAGCAGCCAGTTGTGTGAGTGAAAAATCCTCAGATGATTCCTGTTCCTCACTGGAGGGTGTTCATATTTAGCAGAGTGCTCCCAGCCTTAAAGTCTTCCCAGCTCTAGACGTCATGGAGCAGTGACAAGCCATCCTTACTTTTCTTTTTCTAAAGTATTTACCATGGAATTAATTGGCAAAATTAAGTAATAGCCATTTTAAACCTCTAAGTTTGGTGGTTAGTTGTGTAACAATAATAAATTGTAATGGAGAATTTTAAAATTTTTCTTGGCAAGGTTTTATAAATTTTCACTGTCTTACACAGTTTTGTTAGGGTGATTCCTAATTATTTAAAAATATTAGATGTTATTGTAGATAGAATTTATTAACATTTATTGACTGTGGAATATGTTTTTATCTCATTTTCCAATAGCTTGTTAATTGACTTGATTTTTAAAATTTGATTTGGTACCAACCAACTTGTTTTCCATTTAATTAAAAAAGTCTTTGCACACATTTTTATTTTGTACATAAATTGTCACCTATAAATGTTGCCAATTTTGTTTCTGCCTTTTAAATACATGTAAAATATAGGACATATATAGATTTTTACATTATTGTTCTAGCTAGCACCTCCAATACGATGGCGATTAGAAGTAGTGCTAGCCAAAAACCTTGCCATGTTTCTGATTTGAAAGGCCGATGTTTGTTGTAGGTTAAGAAAGTCATTTTTAGTTTACTAAGAGTTTTTATTAAATGTTTAAAAATTATTTAATGCTTATTCTGCATGTATTGAGATGAGTGTATATTTTCTATACATTTCTGAATTTGGTTTGCAAACATTTTGCTTTGGCTTTTTGAATTCATGCTTATGATAGGCCTGTAATATTGTATTCTTGTTATGTCTTTGGTTTTGATATCAATGTTGTACTAGCTTCATAGAATAAATAAATATTTTCTCTTTATCTATTCTCTGAAAGAGCCTGTAAAAATAGAAGTGTCTTCTTTCAAAATTGTATAAAAATAATGTTTAAACTAATCTGGTCCTGGTGAGGGTTCTGACTTTGGGTTTTCTGACTTTGGGTTCATTTTCTTTAATGGATAGAGGACAAGTGAGAATTTCTTTTTTTATTTTATTTTATTTTATTTTTTATTGCATTTTAGGTTTTGGGGTACATGTGAAGAACATACAATATTGTTGCATAGGTACACACGTGGCGGTGTAATTTGTTGCCTTCCTCCCCTTCACCTATATCTGGCATTTCTCCCCATGCTAT